>JALPQI010026032.1:0-15250 GCA_025490895.1 Thaumatotibia leucotreta | reverse complement strand
TAAAAAAAAAATACAGTTAAATCAACCTACCTCAAAAACTATAGGAGATAATTTAATCAAACCAAAAATCGTTGATAGAGTTTATTAATGTGCATAACATATATTTTTTTCAGAATTTTATATCGCGTAGTTTAAAAAATAGAGGGGGGGGGGACACATTTTTCAGACTTTGAGAGCTGATATCTCGAAAACGATTTGCTTAAATAAAAATGTGATGTATAAACCTTCATATCATTTTCAAAGACCTTTCTATTAATACCCCACACGCTTATGTAAAACTAAAAAAAAAATTCTATCCCTCAGTTACATGTATGGAGGCCCCCCACCCCAATGGTTTTTTTTACAATTTAGTATCATAATCCTGTAGCGGTTTATACAACACATATTCTCACCAAATTTCGTTACTGTAGCATTTACAGTTTCCGAGTAAATCGGCTGTGACAGACGGACAGACGGACAGACGGACAGACGGACATGACGAATCTATAAGGGTTCCGTTTTTGCCATTTTGGCTACGGAACCCTAAAAAGTGACTGAAAGCTTCTTCCAGACAACCTTTGGGTAGTGGAGACACGATTACAAAAATTTAGGTAGTAGGTGGTGCAGAAAACCTATCGTGAGTACCTATCGATATTCTAATTGTTCTGTGGTACCGGTACCACTTTAAGCTTAACCAAAACGTCCCGCAGACTGATAATAACTACGACTAAAAAGAACAGATGAAGGCAAACCTGAACCTAAAGGAAAATTTTCCTTGTTAATTTTCCTTTACAGCCAATATAAATCCAGCATAGAAAACAATATTCACAGTTACTCATCATGGCTGCATTGAAACATTTAAAGACTACCCTCTTTCTTCTATTCGTCGTGGCTGTTGTCAGCCAAGCTGAAAAGCGTGCATCAAGTTGCGATAACGCGTGCGGGTCAAAGGAAGACAAACCGGGGCAATGTTGCCAGCAAGAGGGGTACTCGGGCTTCAGCCGCTGCGATGGTCAACAGATATACTGCGAGGACACGATGCGTGGGGGTGACACGGCTTGTACGCAATGTACGCCCCCCAAAAACATGGCCATGAAAAATTTGACCATGAGTAACGTGGTCTCTGATATGATAATGTTTCCCGATCGAAGAGTTCTGTATGACAAACGATATCAATAATCATTAAAAAAAACCGACTTCAACCGATATCTCCAAGATCCAATAATCAGACCCCAACTTGATGCCAACGGGCCTAACTCGGTTTATACTGAAGTCGGTTAAAAATTTATTTATGGAAATCGGTTGACGTGGTATCGAGTTATTCATCCAATTGTCGTGCACAATGCACATGCTTAATGCCAATTAAGACTAATAATTATCAGAACCAAATTATAATGGGACCATAAGCTTTCGAATAAAAAAGAACCATCGAAATCGCAAATAGTTGTATTGAGAACCTCCTCCTTTTTAACACGTTCGCCTCCGGTACTGTTTCACTAAGTGCTTATACTATGCCGATCGATATTATCTAATAGAAATGCTATGCCAGTGACACGCATGTGTGACCGAAAAGATTGTACTACTATGCCGGTGACACAGCACTGTGTCAAAAACGTTCGTATTTCGATGCCACTGGCATAGGAGTGAGAACTTGATTAATGCTAGTGGCATAAGAATAAGATTACTTTGATCACGTATGTGTGTCACTGGCATAGGAGTACAGTTTTTTCAGTCACATATGTGTGTCACCGGCGTCGAACGTGTTAAAATCGGTTGAAAACACTATAATTCCATTTTATAATTTACTTAATGAACTTTGTTATCGGATGCCTTGGATAAGAAATGATGGCAAAGTAAAGAGTTGGAAGAAATTACTTCATATTTTATTATTACCTATTAGTACAGATTTTGTTTATATAATTTTTATTCATATATTAGCATTGAGTTTTTCAAAAGTCTTCGATATTATAAGTACTTGTATTGTTTCTAATTTTTAATAAGCATTTATGGAATAAAAATGGCGTATCATTGGGAAATAAATGGTGAAATTGATTTTAGTTTGTATATTTTGCATACTGCGCAGAACACCCCTTTAATTAGGATAATTTTTTGTTTATGCCTTGTCGCGATTCTACACAATAGATTTTATACATCTGAACTTAATCACTTGTGTCTGCGACCAATAATTATATAACATGGACGTGTAACGTGTTCAATGTGCCAAGATGGGCAGGACATAGCGCTTTTCTTAACACCGCGCATATTTTGGCGCAACATTTTTGACAAATGTTTATAGAATATGGCCAATCAAAACATTGATGGACCAATCACAACTTAAATGGCGGTTTAAGTTTTTATAGGTTGACATGGAAATTCAATACCGTGAATACCGTGATGCATTGAAGAGGTGGTGACATTTGTCAAGTAAAATTCAGGACCGTTTTTGAAAGGCAATTAAGTATGGCATGCGGCTTCCATGTTTTATTTGTTCGTAGACTTGTGTAATGATTTCTACAAAATCTTGAGTCTTCTTAGCAGCAACTCTGCACAACATGGTCAAAGTCAACGCAAACTTTTTTTTATTCAAATAAGCATAGCAAAATCACTTTTGAATGTACTTCCAGTTTTAAAGCTACGCTACTTCGGGTTCGAATCCCGGCGAGGGCATTATTTGTGTCTTTATTTATCACAAATATTTGTTCCTTGGTCATGGCTGTCTACTCGTATGTATTTAAGTATCTATAATAATATTAAATTATTCATTCATTCCGTCAAATAAATATTCTGTCAAAACCCGCGCAGCTCGAAGGTGTTGATACATTCTCTCGCCAGTCTGCCTGCGAACACGGGTGTAACGTCATGCCCGAAACGTCAGGATATAATTAAACGTAAGTTTACGCGATTAAGACCCGTTTGTCTTTAAAATATGAGTGATAATCGTGAAAGTTTAAATCAATATAATATTATGTCAAGTATAAAGTTTAAACATAACTTACAAAAAAAATTGCGTAACGCACACATCGTATAAATTACTATGCGAGCAAATTAAAGTAAGGAACAATTATTTCAATACAACACGCAATCACTTTAGGGTATCGGCAAAATATTTTTTTTCGATTCCAAAATTATTAGCGTAATAACACTTTTGTTATTTTCTCATCAAAAATAAACCGTGTATGGGTCATTCCCTAAGGGCAAGGCCGGTTACCTTGTTTAAATTCGGTTGCTTACGTACATTACACTAATTCTTAGTAGCTGTGTAGAATTTTTTTCTAATTACTTTATTTTTTGGAGCTATTTTGATCCGGTACACCCAAAAAAAAATAGGGTAAGGAACATTTTTTTAAAGCTAGAATTTTTTTATATACACCATTCGAAAGAGCGCAAAATTCTGAACAAAACTGTATACTTAACTCATTTTCGCCATTTTGTCCCTTACCCTAATTGAACCTACGGTCGACGATATACTCGTATTTAATACATAAAAAAGAGACAACTAGAATTTGACAATCGCGCATGCATTCTTTTATTGATAAACATTGTTTTATCTTTGTTACTCTCGTTCTTAAACAGCATAAGCTTGTCTTTTTCTCTAAGTCAGTAAAAAAACGTCAAAATGGCTTCCTATTTATTTTCAATACATAATAAAATTTAAAAAAATATGTAATTCAATTTAATTGCGCATGATGTGTGATGCTAAGGGCATTTTTGCATTTAGTTTTGAGGTTTTCACTATGGTATAACATAAAATGACATTTTAGGGCGCAGTTCATGTGATTTGCGAGAACTCGGCAGTGGTACACACCTCTCGGTGGTCTGGGTAGGACTAAGAGCTATTGTTAGAATTATCGCAATCTGAGCGCTTCAATTTTAAAGCCGGTGTAACATATCATTACTTATTATATCATTGGGTGTAACCCCGGTGTATAAAATGGAACTTACCATATCGACCAACACTCGGTAACATTTCCGGCTCTGTTTTGTCATTATTACTGAACTGCAGTTATGTAGTCGCACTTACGCATCGCAGAAAATGATTATGAAACAAGATATTACATTATATACTTGCCTAATTTATTTCATATCGCTTTGAAAATATATGACTGTGACATTGACGTTGAGGTATTTATTTTTCGGTGTAAACTGACAATCCAGTTTAAAGTCACTTGAAAAAGTATAAATGCGTCGTATTCTCTTTGGATCATTTTACGCCGTGTGAAGGTTGCAGTACACATAGGCCCTATGTTGGTCAATACATATATTACATACATACATGTATAATGGACAACATGTAAGCTTACAAGATGACTAGTCTAGGCAGGACTAATCCTGTGCTAAGCCTACAAGATGCCAATCGCTAACGCTGTCGCAAAACTCAAATGCCTATAATATCACACTAAAAGAATAAGAGTAACGACAGTAAAAACATGCTCCGATACTAAGCATTTTTAACTTGGCTACTTTAGCAACCAGATAATGAGAGAATGAGACTGTATCTAACAAATTTATGATTAATTTATTTATTTTCCACATCTATCCATACATGTATTTATTTTATTTATTTAAACCTAAGACAATAGTGTAACTATTAACATAGATATTATAAAGTATTATACTCTTGACTAAATTCTCTTACCTAACGCGCTTCGAAATTGAAACATTGTAACCCAGTCACATAAACTGAACACACAGAAATGTTTACGGCTAGATGTGCATTCCAAGATTCAAGAAACAGATTAAATTCCCAACCCCATCATACAGGGCTCGCTTGACAAATTAAAACTAAAGTCCGCAGTGACTTGTGTATGCAAGTTGTTTGCGGTCATATTTGAGACTTGCATTTTTAAAATGCAATCTTGGAAAACTGGGAATTTTAAAGTTGATTTTGTTAGGGATCGTGGTACTCGAGAGTATAAAAGTTATGTTCAATTTCCGTATTGCGTTTCATGGGTACGTACATTTGGCGCTTATCTGCACCCTGTACCTATATCTGTTTAGTATGGCATCGAATTATAAGGCTACATTGTGCTATAAGGTATTTGAAGCTGACTGCACCCTATACTGTTCGTCAGTTAAAAACAAAAAAACTAATAAAAACATAAACTCATGAACGTTTGTTAACTTAACAAGCCGCTAATATTTTTTTCGCTTTCGGTCTTAACAATGTGTCCATAAGAGCAAAAGGGACAAACAATTAGGTATTAGCGGCTTGTTAAGTTAAAAAACGTTTATGAATACAGAGGTAATATCATATTGTTACGTTTCAGAACTGAAAGAGGCTGATGACGTTTCAGACAGGGACCGGACGGTTATTTTACAAAAACCTCGAAATAGCCCAATATTTTAAAAAGTTTTATACTCTTTATGTACTAATCAATATTTCATGTAATTCACAAGAATATATTTTTAAATTACTCCATTAACTTAGAATTTATATACCGGAGAACGAAAACTAACAAAAAAAGAACCGTTCTTTTTGTATGGAGAAAATAACGGTTCCGGTCCCTTGTTTCAGAACGCATTATCCGAGGTTCTAAAATCAAAATCGTTGACATATTTTAAACTTACCGTTTTTTTTAAACCACTAATTGGAGTTCGAGGCCAAAGAATCTACGAAAATATTACCACAACAATGAAATGTTCTTGCAATAGTAAATCTTTATTTTCTAAAAACAGACGTTTAGATATCTTATTTATTGGTAATTTGAATTCTTTAATTTATAGAAACAATATTATTTACTTATTTGCACATAAATATAAGATATTTTAATAAAAACTTAATTATCCGCAATCATTAGTAACAAAGTTGGTATTGCGCTGGTATCACTTCAGGTGTTAATAACATTTGGTACAGCAATTTAAGTACACACAAATTAAAACCCTATTTCTGCATACGTTTAGAAAATTGCAGAATAATGTATTGTATTGAAGCGTGCTTTATATTCACATTTCGTATTCGTAAAATTCCTCTCACTCATTGTAAGTCTCCATTTAAATTATCATACAGATCTAACGTTTTGTAAAAATGTGACAAACTCTTTTTAAACCTTAAAATACGACAGTAAGTTCAGGACTCAACACTGATGGTGTTATAAAGGACTATCGGCTTTTATGGGAGTGTACTCGATTTTTACCCAGGACTCAGGAGGATAAAGTGATGACGAAGACAAATAAGAAATAAAATACAAAAAATGCTTTCATTTTACATTTCCAATTTTCTTTCTCATAATTTTAACCCATAATAAGGCAGGGGGCTAAGTAATTTAATCATACTGTCTTAATAAATATGGCACGCTGTTGTTTGTGTTCACTGGTAATTCAACTTCTTTTTAAAATATTTATAATAATTTTGTCATATTAATGTTAGTTAAGAGAAGTTTAGTTAACCCATTCAGGGCGACGCTCGAACTCTCGATCCAAGTACGGCGCGCTACCATACATTCAAACTTGCCATCGCAGAGTCACGCATAAGTGGCGTTACTCAGTGGCTCGGCGGCGCACAGTATCGCGCGCCCGTGATGTTGTACATATTGGATGGCGTTATGCCGGAAATTACTTTAACCAAGATTATTATTTAATAAACTATTGTAAGATATTTATATGTTGAAATAAATATCTGAATATTTATTTGTTGAAATAAATATCTGACGGGGTGAAATTTTATTTGCTATTTACAGTCTAAGTTGTCATCGCCAAACAATGTCTGCTGTTTTATAAATTTCAATCATATCTGCACAATTGAAGGGATGTTTACAAAAACAACATAACTAGCATTTTTTCCAAATTTGAGTTTTTGATGTCATACTGTTCGTAATCAAATGAGCTACAGAATGTGAAAAAAAAACTTTCCCATTTGGCAAAAAAATTGAAAATATTTTATTTCCCATACTACACTAAAAAGTGTCGAATAAAACTACAGCATTAATACTCAGAGTAAACCATATTCTAAATCGACTTATAAAATGGGGAATATTAGCGTATATGACGATATTTTTACAATAAAAAAATATTTTTCCAAAAATGTGCATCAAATTTCGCACAAAAACAATTGTAACTACCTACTCAAAATTTTACAAAAACAACGTAAGTGGCAAGGCTTATTTTATTTTTACCAAAAAAAGTAATAAGCCGAAACACAAATAAACTGGTAATCTTAACTTAGTGGTTATATATCTATACCGCTTCTGAATATTAAGCTTTAATGAATATTATTTAAAAAGGAATTTAGTTTTATCGCTCTCCTGTAAAGTTATGCTCAATGTAGTTATGTTGTTTTTGTAAACATCCGTTCAATGTATACTTAACAGATGATTTATTTTTGTGATATCGGGATTGGTACTCACAAAAAAGTTCCTAATTATAACAAACATAAATACTTCTCAGAGTATAAATGGTCAACACATTTTCACTTGTGATGTAGTTAACTTTATACAGGGTGTTTGGTTAGCGGTGTCGGAGCTTTTAAGGGCTTTAACTACAATCAATTTCATCGATAAATTACCATATTTTTTTTTGTGCCGGCGTTAATTAAATGGCGGCAATTTTAAAATTTCAAACTGTGGTGCACGTGGTATTTCTGGAATTATACGTTTGTTATCGGTCCTATCCTTGCAAAAAACATCTCGTTAGAGAAGTCATTAGATAAGCAAACTAATAAAGCTAATCATTTGACTCTACTATTTCAACAACAAGGCCAAGAATTTTTTATTCAATTAAAAATATTAACAAATTCACCTTCATTTTTCAATTAATTTAATTTTGCATGAAAACTAGGTCGTTAAGGTCGTTAGTTTTTGGTATTGTTATTTGTTAGTACAGGATGTTAGCTAAAAATAACACCATAATTACAGTTATACCTTAAGTACTTTAGGCATTACAAGTGCTCAAACATGCACTGGAAGGATGGAAGGCGGCCACTTCACTATAACCAAGTACCTATGTACTTAGGAAATGAAATAAAAAAGTATAAATTTGCTAACATTGCATTTATTCATAATATATTCACTTTTACACATTTTACATGAAATGTAAAACATAACTTTCACTTAACCTTAAAGTAAAGTTGAACATTATTATCGCACCATCTAATAAACAAAATATTTTTGGTCACAAAAACTGCACTGAGCTTGCAGTAAATATATTATTATGTATATTGTTTGTCGAAGATTCGGAATTATTTAGTTAACTTAGTTGAATTACTCCATATTTACGCAGTTTTCATGATAATTCCACTGCGAAACGAAGAAACCCCGAGGCAACACATTTTACGATATTGAATTATTTATATTATTCATTTGCCTTTTTTCTGAATTTAACAATTCCAAATGGAGGACTGCATTGCCTTTGAGGCATTATCAGCTAATTAACTATTAGGCTACAGAAACAGTTACTTTGGTGAAAGATTGCAATGCTATTTTTAATGTTTTAAGGCCATAATTATGATACTCACTATTATATCCTGATAAATTTTCTTCATCAGTGAGCTCCAATCCTAGAGCAGTCAAATCGGTGTCCATGTTCAAAATTGAGTCGTTCATTTCAAGTGCAGTTGGAGATAAAGAGTTCACATCCAAGTCAATCGTGGAAAGCGTGTTCGGGTTATCAGTGTTCATAGCCAGGTCAGTGAGGTCAGTAGGTAAATTCAGGTTCGGGGTCAGAAAATCGACAGCCAGGTCAAAAGAGAATCACAATACACACGACACACAAGATCACGAAACAAAGATGCGCAATAGTCAAAGGACGAACCAATACTAATCTATATACCTGTACTGAGCCCTAAACCACGAATTGAGTCACTTTTAATGCTATCGGTATTCATATTTTGAAACTTTCAAATGAATGGACGTCGTCATCAAAGTCGCCGCCATCCATTGACACCATTGTCTTTATACATGCCAGATGTCAACTTAGACTAGTACCGAAATCGTTAGGTTATGCCGATAAAAACTTTTGCATGTGAATTTCATCTATCTGTTGAAAGGGGCATCGTCATTAGAAGTAGCCGCCGTCCATTGTTTCCTTTGTCTTGGCTCATTCAGGTACCAGTAGTCAACTTTAACTGCCTACATCGGAAGGTTAAACTGATAAGGATCTTTTGTGTAAATTCCATTTATTCGCCATTGAAGTCGCCGTCGCGGCTTTAAATTCCATTTACGCCGTCAACAAAGTCACCACCATCCATTGTATCTATTTTGTTTTCATACAGATAAGGACATTTGTGTGTTTATCGACTGAAGCATACATCTATATTTGCATCGTCAAACAAATGCAATTACATCGGTATTTTTATTTATTGCATTTTTTCTAACTCGGTCCTTTGCACTGTACCTACCTACCTAAACGTGTGTATATTAGTAAATAATGTACGCTGAAAAAGTTTCCGTTTTTCCAAGTATAAAAACTTTAATTGAAGTATTTTTATAGTACCAGTACGTGTACATGTGCTTACCTACATCTAAATAAATGCACTAGATCTGTCTGTTCACTAAAACTCAAAAACCATCAAACATTTGTATACATTATTACGCATACTCCTTATATTATTTACGAACTTATTTCGGTATAACATGTAATTTCGCTGGTTAGAAACAATTGCTGCATACCGCCATCCATTACCCCTGTAAAGTCGTTATAATCTTACAAAGAATATAAACACCATTTTGAACCACGCCAAAATAAACCGTACATGCGCGGGCTAAGGTCCATATTAAATATGTATATTTTTTTGAGTTTCGTTATTCTAGTAGAGCTTAAAATGCAACACGCTTCGCCCACTGAATCACAACACGTTGGCGTGATTATCAAAAGTACCGTAAATAGTAATATTTTGTCTGGAAATGCAAATATTGCATTTTAATATTTATTTACATTTCATTACAGTTGTTAGATAATGAAAAACTACTTACAAAAACCTGAATTCTGAATTTTTTGTTTAGCGTTAATAAAAAGTAGAATACAGGAATAATATACTATACATATGTATAAGGTATTTTAGCCTCATGTTTTAACTATGTCAAATGGGCAACATTAAGTCCATAAGTTTAAAAATGATGGAGATAAACGACTAAACAAAATAACGCAACACGTGCGTGATCAGTGGCTAAGCGGCGTTGCAAAATCACGCATACGCTGCGTGATTAGCGCTGAATGGGTATGAAAGTTATTAGGTATTTACTTGTTTTTAAGAAGTTGTGACAGCCAAGCCATATTAAACAAAAAGGCGTACAAACATTACAGAGGTATGTAATGTTTTTATTAGGAATTATTTTAAATAAATAAATTGAATAGCAAAAAGGTTGTCGAAACCTGACAACTTTATTTGACAATGACATAAGAGACTTTGACAGATTTGACAATAACGCATCTGTCGTAGTTTCGTTGGCCTCGAACTCCAATTAATGGTATAGTTTGGAACTGACGACAACTAAAAATAATATAACTATATGAAATGTACACATTTCAATACATATGAGTGTCCTCGACAAAGAGTACGATTTTGTACCCTTTGGCGTAGAAACTTTAGGTTCATGGGGCCCCAGCGCAGCGCACGCAAATTATTTGCTGAGATCGCGAAGCGTCTGGTTGACATAACTAAAGAGTAAAGACCGAGCAACTGGCGATTTCCTCGCACAACGCGTCAGTATTGCGATACAGCGAGAAAATGCCGCCAGCATCCTCTGTACAATGCCACAAGGGCCAATCTTACATTATAGGTTAGTTTAAGTAGATTAGTTATATTTAATCCAGGTATATAAATTGTACAGTTTTGATAAATAAATATATAGTAAACAGATAATTAAGTGAATTTAGATTTCTTACAGACCAAACAGAGACGATAATTAGGCACTTTAAATAAGTAAAAACGTGAGATATTGCTTTGCGGTGCAAGTTAATTCTATTGGCTTTGCTAACTAGGTAATTTATTTAACTAAGCACAAATTATTTACTTCAGTTAGAACTTTAAAGTTTTATTTTCTGACGATTTGCATCAGTAATCACAAGGGGTAGAGTTAGAAAAATGTACTTTTATTCACGACTCATTTTTCACCCTGTATAGCTGAATAAGACTCGCTACTAGAACCGTTATACAGAAGTTTAGCATACGTCGCGCTCGGCCGTACTTCAGAAGTTATAATGGGTTTTGTTCAAATAAGTTGTATTGGTATCAATGCTATAAATATGGACTGTAGGTGATAGGTGGATTTCGTTTGAATTACTTAGATTTGTATTTACGGTATTTGTGTCTTTGTAATAGTAGACTTAGTAGTGGTAGTAAAACAATTAATTGTACTTAAGCACAAAAATAACTGAGAAAGAACTCTTAAAAAATGTAAATACAAATATGAAATAACCAACCTGTAGAAATAGCTCAGCTCACGAAAAGCATTCGAAAAATACAATAATGTTTCCATTTTAACCGAGAAACAATCGGTACTCTACAGGGCTATTCACTCACCTAAGGCAGTGGAAAATCAATTAAAATACAGTACAATCAAAATACTAGCAAACCATTCAACACAATTACACAAACAATAGACATTCAATACCTATTTTAGGCTAAATTCCATTCTCTCCTGATTTGAAATTAGAAACCAGACACTATTCAGGTGAAAGGTCAAACATTAAGCCATCCTTATCATATTTACACAGAAGCAAGACGCGCTCCAAACAAAACTTATGGTAACAAGAGCAACCCTTATACAGCTTAGTGCGGTTAAGAAGTGTTTTAGCAATAATCCTGTGATAATAGAGGCGACGAGGCCGGAGCCGGCCATATTGTTGGAGCTATAACGTAATCACGGCGAAGTTTGGAGCCGGACACATGGATAGTAAAACGGGCAGCAATGTAGTAAAGGAATTTAATATTTGTACTTTGTTTTGAAATTATTACATGTAGGGAATAATGAACCTCATGTTTAAATGGTTGGTCAAAAATAAATGAAATTAATAAGTATGTAGTAATAAGATTCGCTTTACTTATAAACGGATGTTTAAAAAAATATGTTTTGATTTTTCTTTTTTTTTAATAAGGGGTTCGATATACAAATGTTTTAGAACTTTTTATAAATGAACAGTTTACTTTTCATAATCACTCATTGCTCACTCAATCCCAACTTTAAATTGCTTTTCCTTTGCCAAAATATCTTGAGTTTCAAGTTTTTTACCCTGTACACCGATTTTTTAAAGGAATTGTTCCGTCGGTAGAGGAAGATGTTCCTATTACAAAATGTACCAGTAGCCATATCATAACTTTGTAAATATCGATAACGTTTTACTCGATACGTAAAGCAGGCCATCGCACTTCCTCCAATATGTCAATGTGAGCGAGATAGAATGCATTACGTTAAGGTACATTTAGACCAAACGAGAATTCGTTCATTCTATCCCCCACTCTACGAAATCAACGAATTTCGACGAATTTTGTGGAACGAACGAATTTCATAGAGTGGGGAATAGAATGAGCGAATGCTCGTTTGGTCTTAATACACCTTTCATCATCAGCCTATGATAGTCCACTGCTGGACGTAGGCCTCTCCTATTATACAGGGTGTTTGGTTAGCGGTGTCGGAGCTTTTAAGGGCTTAAACTACAATCAATTTTATCGATAAATTACCGTGCAATTTTTTTTTTGTGCCAACGATAATTAAATGGCGGCCATTTTAGAATTTCAAACAGACGAATACGGGCGCACGTGGTATTTCTGGAATTATACGTTTGTTATCGGTCCTATCCCTGCAAAAAAAATCTCGTTAGAGAGTTCATTAGATAAGCAAACTAATTAAGCTAATCATTTGACTCAACTATTTGAACAACAACGCTAAAAAAAAATTTTTTAATTAAAAACAGTATAAAATTCACCTTAATTTTTCAATTAATTTAATTTTGCATGAAAACTAGGTCGTTAAGATAGGTTTTTGGTGTTGTTATTTATTAGTACAGTATGTTAGCTAAAAAAAACACCATAATTACAGTTATACTTTAGGAATTACAAGTGCTCAAACATACACCAAAACAGCTGCATTTAGCGTTCCCGATGCAAAATCCATAAACAAATGAATGTCAGCAGTGTACTGACTAGTGAAGTGGCCGCCTTCCATCCATCCAGTGCATGTTTGAGCACTTCTAATTCCTAAAGTACTTAAGGTATAACTGTAATTATGGTGTTGTGTTTTAGCTAACATCCTGTACTAACAAATAACAATACCAAAAACCTATCTTAACGACCTAGTTTTCATGCAAAATTAAATTAATTGAAAAATTAAGGTGAATTTTTTACTATTTTTAATTAAAATAAAATTTTTTAGCCTTTTTTTTCAAATAGTTGAGTCAAATGCTTAATTAGTTTGCTCATCTAATGAGCTCTCTAACGAGATTTTTTTTGCAAGGATAGGACCGATAACAAACGTATAATTCCAGAAATATCACGTGCGCCCGTATTCGTCTGTTTGAAATTTTAAATGGCCGCCATTTAATTATAGTTGGCACAAAAAAAAATTGTATGGTAATTTATCGATGAAATTGATTGTAGTTTAAGCCCTTAAAAGCTCCGACACCGCTAACCAAACACCCTGTATTTCTATGCGTATAAGTAAACGCATTAGGGGGTAATCGCAACGCTGGGCAAACGGATTGGCGATCGCAGTAATGTGTCCACTATGATGACACTGCTGCCCATCATCAATCTTTTATAAAATAATGGTCAATGACACTTCAATCCCTTATTCGACTCTTACGACACCCGCAGGAGGAGTTGGGGTGGTGACAAAGTATTCTTACTGCCGTCACCACACGGCTGAATACACCTTTACGTATCGAATAACACCTAACGCATCTTTTACTTTCCAACTCATAGTAGGTACGGCTACTGTACCCTGTTCTTGAAGACAGTGTGTCCCAAGGCCTCAGGCCGGTCGTTAAATTTTATTTAAGTTTGAAACTCGTTCGGAAGATGTGTTAATCTCCCATCTGTTTGGAACTGTTATGTTTATTTGTACAGTTATTTTCTATTTGGTCTTATTAGCGGTTTTATAGGCTTTAGTGTTATGTTACAGCCTGAAATTGTTATAGTAACCCCAATTGTCTCCCCCGTGTTTACTTTCCTCTTTGGTTACGTTATTTATCGAGCTTTGAACTATTATTTTATTTTACATTCTGACGTATTCTGTGGAACAACCGAAATTATTCTGTTAATTTATTTTTATAGAGTTGTATTTTTAAGTAGTAGCATTACTACGTAAATAAACTGAAATATTTGATGTCATTTCAGTGTACCAAAGAAAAAGCACGGAAGTTTACCAACGCAGCAGACTTATGATAGTTATGATGGTACCGCGTCTAATCGTTTTTCGGCGTTGCCGTCACGTTTTGACAAGTAGGTACCTATGCAAGTGTGAAAGTGATGCGTAGCACGATAATTGCATTAACGGGACCGTCATAAGCTAGCGAGTAGGGATTTGAACGCACGTTTGCCATTATATACCTAATAATCTTTTCCCCTCACTAGCTCGTAAAGCGCTCGTTTATCGTTTAATACGAGCGGGTAAAAACGCTTTTTACACACTTGTGAATAAATTAATTTGACATTGCTCTAATTCCTATAGCCCCCTACTGCCTAGTATAAGTGGATCTGTATGACCCTAGTAAACATGCGCAATCGGAGCTCATATGTTAAATTGGTCGTTCTCATGGGTGACTTTGTAAGCCATTGGCTATATTTAAGTTCCAGAAGTAACTCTATTCTACGATCGACATTCGACATTGAGTTTTAAATGGTTTATTTAAGTTAATTTACATTTGGATGAGATTTGTAATCATATTTCCTCGCGATAGTGAGGGGAAAAAAGTTGTATTACACTTGGCGGCAAAGTTTGTTCAACTCTCGTGCCTTGAGACCTTCGCAATGCTCAATATTCCAGTTTTTGAACCACTCGCTACGCTCGTGGCTCAATTTTGGAATCTTTCGCTAGCTCAGGTCTCAATATTGGCACGACAGTTAAACAACAACTTTGCCCCCTTGTACAACAAATAACTATTTACCGACAAGCAACAAGGCCGCGATTCACTGCTTGATAATGAAGACATGTCGAAAACATGTCACGCGTAGTGACTTTTACCCCTTTATTTATAAACGTCTCGTAGGTAACTTAGCAATCCGCTAAGTATTGTTTGTCCCTTTCGATCTTATTAATATGTCCAAAAAGGACAAACAATATTTAGCGGCTTGCTAAGTTACGAGACTTTTATAAATAAGGGGGATAGTCATTCATTATGT
>JALPQI010026031.1:0-13228 GCA_025490895.1 Thaumatotibia leucotreta | reverse complement strand
GATTTGTACTTTTAATTTTTCTCCAGTAGTCACACTACTTACTCGAGCTATTCTGGAAAACTGTAAAGTATTCTAAATAGGAGGTGCAGGCATGTATTGCTTACCCTCAGAGAATGGTCAAAGGCGCCTAGCCTTGTAAGGATTGCATATACCCGAGAAATTTGACCGGTGGTTGCTAAGACCGAGTGGCCGAGGGGTATAGGCATCAGCCGCGAAAGCTGAGTACGTGGGTTCGATCCCCACCTCGGACATAGGTGATCTTGGTCGTTTTTCTTTGGTATATGACATCTAATATTTATAATTTATATAGTATTAAGTAGTGTGACTACTGGAGAAAAATTAAAAGTACAAATCAAAATATTTAGTTAATAAATAATTTGATTTGTACTTTCGCAATATGTTCAATAGATGGCAGCACCAGTTCTCTCTAGCTATTCTGGAAAACTGTAAAGTATTCTAAATAGGAGGTGCAGGCATGTATTGCTTACCCTCAGAGAATGGTCAAAGGCGCCTAGCCTTGTAAGGATTGCATATACCCGAGAAATTTGACCGGTGGTTGCTAAGACCGAGTGGCCGAGGGGTACAGGCATCAGCCGCGAAAGCTGAGTACGTGGGTTCGATCCCCACCTCGGACATAGGTGATCTTGGTCGTTTTTCTTTGGTATATGACATCTAATATTTATAATGTATGTAATAAGTATAGCAATTTGAAAATGTAGAATACAACAATATGCACGGCGTTCCAGTGGTCTTGTTTAATAGCGATCACTAATTTTCATCTCAATCTAGGACGCATTAGTGTTCATTGCGTGCGAAATGTCAGCATTCTAGGTTAAGTGGTTCAAAAGTTATAAGGCTATTAAGGCGAGTAAAGACAATGATACGACGTTCCCGTTTCCTCTTAATAATTGGCGAGCGCTGGAAAAAGGTTGATCTGAATAATGACTCAATACAGCAACATTTGCAAGACCTGTTTCATTTTGAATTGAATGGGTAAATATAAAATCATCTCGATCGAAAGATATTGACCTCCGATCGAGGTGGATGGCTGATGATCGATGACGGCATTAAAGTTAGCTTAATTGATATGTTAGGTGGCGCTCAGACAAGTATCCGGCTGTTCGAGCATTCGTGACCGGAATCTAGAGCGTCCGTAATGATCACAGATACAGTACAATGATCACTTTTCACTCTTGAAGTTCATTTTAGATCAGTACCTATAAGTATGTTTTAATATAGGAGATTAAACCATTTTAAATGTATTATAACAGGCGGAAGTTTACCTTCAACTAAGTGTTGTAAGCTGGTTTGATAGTTTTTTTTATGTTATCGTAGCACATCATTAGCTTATCTCTGTCCACTGCTGGATGTAGGCCTCTCCTATTAACTATGCGTATAGACGCATTAGGAATTAAATGTCCATAATCGCCACGCTGGGCCAACGGATTGGCGATCGCAGTAATGTGTCCACTATTATAACGCTGTTGCCCATCATCACTCTTTTATATATCAAAGAATGATCAATGACACTTCAAACCCTTAGTCGGCTCCTACCGTGTCTCTATCTCCTGGACATAGACGAATAGAATGCGTTGACTATGTAAGTCTCATTCGGAACGCCACAGTATTAACAGAGAAATTATACTGTTTTATGATTGAATACTTCGGACCAGCTTGTATGTAGATTTATACAATTCAATAATGACACTACGCACGCGCGACACATTACTATCATTTATGTCATGTCATCATGTCATGTCATTACTATCATTTAAATTTGATTGTCATTGGACCACTGATACAGGTTGATTTAATTTATTAAACATTTTTTTTAAATATTCATTGAATAAAAACATCTACTATACACATACAGGGTGTAAGTCTAATACGGGCGAAGTTCTTAACGGGTGTTACTTTACGACATAATAAGTACATTCAAATAACTTTTACTTCAAATTAGAGCAACAAAATTTTCCATACAAAATAATTCGCAATGTAGAGCAACATACGCGAGTTAAGCACTGGTTGACAGCTAATTTCAAAAGCAGATGACATAACTGCCATATTAACAATAACAAATGTTCACACCTACATTGCTGCTTCGAAAATCTTAAAAAAAATCTGTGGGGTCGTTATTAAGAGTAACTTTAAAAAAACCTTGTAATCCATGATTACTCTAATGAATCCCATGCCTGGTTTAATTGATCGCCCTTATTAGATTTACACACTGTATTACAACAGTCCTCATAAGGGTCTCTACTCGGCATCTCAGCCAATGTTCACAGAGTAGAGATACGCTGCAGTTTGTATGTCTTAATTACATAAAATATTTTTCAAAATTAATTACATACAATCTTTTTGTACGTATTGTACTAGCGACTGTCAGAAAAATATACATATCCGTCTAAGTAGACTACTACTTTTCCTTATGCATTTTACTACTCGCGATAACTAGGCCATACAGTCTCTTAAAACCCGTCTTCATGTACAGTTCGTCAATTTATTTTCGATGACATGACCTCTGCCCACCACACCTTGCAGTTTGTTTTCGTTAACGAAAATGGCCAATCAATAACAAAGCCGACATAATTAAACGGAAAGAAGCAACAAAAGAAATGATTTTGCGCTAGATACAAATCAGAACGATCAGTCTTGAAGGAAAAATGTGTGGTCGGATCGACAGCCGTCGAAAGCTTAATTTATTCCAATACGCAGGCATCTCGCATCTAAAAGACAAAGCGAATAATGTTTACCGTGAGAGTACTATTGACTATGTAAATGTTGATTAATCGTAACATAATTATGTAGATTTGGTGCGGAAAGCGAAGCCACCTGAGATTTACAGGCGTGCCTTCGTTTTCTGCGCAGACCCTGTAACTGCAAGCCCGATGAAGAATGAAGATGCCATTCGGTAATCGCTTACAACAATAAGCGAACAGTGATAAATGTAGCAGAATGACAGATTAGAACTAAAAGTCACGGGATTATTTCTACATATACAGAGTGTAATCGATAAGTGTTTACAGGCCATAATTCCGTAAATATGAGAGATATCAGAAAAATTTTAACTGTTATCGAAAGTATGTTACCTAACGAGTAAAATTACACTAATAACTTTTTTGAAATAAAATCAGAAATATCCTAAATATTTACTTCAAACCCTTCCATACATTTAGTAGGTAACCGTTCATTCAAAGATAACAAACTTTTCATTTAAGAATAAATGTTAGATTAATTATTTCATAAACGGTAGTATTATTATTTTATTACAATGTATTCGTACAAATAACGAATCTCTAACAGTTTTATCTCTTACGATACCCGACATTCTTTAAGGCTGTAAGTCGTCATACTAAATGTATGGGAGCGTTTTAACTTAGTATTTTTAATATTACTTCAACTATTTAGAAAAAGTTATTAGTATAATTTTACTCGTTGGGTAACGTACTTTCGATATCATTTAAAAGTTTTCTGATATCTCTCATATTTACGGAATTATGGCCTGTAAGCACTTATCGATTACACCCTGTATATGTCACGTTTTTTGGTTCGAATCTGACATTTCAATACATTTATTACTTTTTATCACTTATCACATAGTGTATCTAATTGAAGAATGGTATCTTGGCTAGGCATGCTAGAAAGCTTTGACAAAAACTGTATTATAAACATTAATTCACCTTTTATTTATACCTATAAATAATTGTATGCATAAAACAATTAAATATGTACTGCCGTGATGTTGTAGTTTATTTACATAAAACGAGTAATTACGACATGTACAAAAAAGTTTTAATATTCTTTGGGTTCGATTCTAGTATTCGTTATGACAGCTCTTAACATAGCGGCAATGGATAAGGGGTGATTGTCATTTTTTTTACATAAAAAGGCCTTAATGAAAACACAATTTATCATCACAATTTCTGTGTTACAAATTTACCATATAGTTTGTATGCCTAACTTTCGTAGCACAATGGAAACGATCGTGATATATTAATTAAGCCCTTAATCATGTATTTTTATGCAATCATTATACTTTAATACTTAATTACAATTAGCTTTGAGACAGTTGGTGGCATTTGTCACATGGCCATCATTGGCGTAGATATTACCTAAACACTTATTTTTGTGATTGAATTAATAAATAATGTATTTGTGCAAATTTTAAGTACTGGAGCTTTTAAAGGAATGATCAAATAACATAATATTTAAATTAACGAAACAGTTCCAACGACGTAAATATTAAAAAAAAATGTGTTTATTTAACTCTTTACAGTATTATATATCAATCATTGTCGTGCTTTATTTATGCGCTGTCTATAACCAAATGCTTAAAATCACATTCTTTTTTTTCTCAAACTTGCTACGGAATTTTGATGTTACCTACTTTAAATTAAACCTAGAAATACTAAGTATCCGGTGTCATGTGCTAAGATGATAATTATGTAAATAGATTTCATGTATTTATTTCACATCTATACCTTTACTGTCAAAACAACTTTGTACAAACAAACTTTACTGTATTTTGTCTTGAAACGTCAAATTGTGACACTAGGTCTTGATATTCAGCCACAGAAAAAAAAACTTTAGAACTAATGTCAATATCACCAGGTAAAAGGTGACCTCAAGCAGATTAAAAAAAACTTAGGAGCGAAAATGTTAAATTGTTTAACGTTACACTATACTTACAAATATAATAGCATGGTTCGGCAAAATCAGTTCGTTTAAAAATACTTCATCAACAAACAGTCTATTACCTACTATTCTACAGTTAAGATGTAGGCGTAGGTAATAAAAAAAATCGAATCACGGTTTGGCCACATGCTTCGCTAGATTCACTCAGTAGAGTGAATGTAGTAACATGGTGGCGCCTAATGCAAAAACTTAATAAAGAGCAATATGTAAATGTAGATCACATTTATCTCTTCTACATCTTCTTAGAATGGAAAGGGGACCAATCATTTTAGGTACCTATTTGTTACAATTAGTGTGGTGCTGTTAGGAGTGAAGTATTCGACGTGTTTTGTTTTTCGTGTCTTTGACCGTAATGATGTGGCTAATTTGAAAAACCAGAAATAGTACATTATTAGGGTTCAACTAACTAATAAAACTTGTTATTTACTCCTTGAATCATCAATTCTTCCGAATACAAATATGATTATGTCGGTATTAGAACTATAAAATATCATAGGTAAGGTATTTGATTTGTTTTTATTTGCTTGGAGTTCAAACTGCACTGCTCCGTTTCAGTTTAAATTTATGTGTGTTGTTTTGTAACACAAGTAATGCGAGTATTAATTAATGTATTGTTAAAATAATATCCAGTTCCATAAACTTATAATCATTTTAAAAATTCATGTAAGTATGTACGTGAAAAAGAAAAAATTAAAAGATTTTTCGATTTGACCGAGAATTAAATCCGCAATCTTAATGTGCGGGCTCGCATCATCGCATTCACTCTAAATGCATGAGTTACCGTTTTCCTATTTTGTTACCAACTTTTTGTATGATATATAATTAAATTATTGATTGCTTATTTACAATTAAGGTTTCATAGCTTATAGGCTTTCTTTATTGGCGAAATAAGTAGTATATGTACCTATTGATTATCGTACAAAACTATGGTAACAAAATAGTAAAAGTAAGCCGTCATTTTGTCAATCTGTCTTAATTGTGTACGAAGTTTTTGAGAACTGCTGTTTTATCGTCTGTCGTCTTTGATGTCACATTCTTATTTGTACCTAAGTGCGAAAGTGATGCATAGCATAGCATCACGATAAACGATGTAAGCGGTACTATCATATGTCTACTGAGCTGAGAGTAATAACTAGGGTTAGGAATTTTGGTGGCATTAGGTGAACAGAGATCAGTGGAGTCGTTGCTCAAATTGTTTATGATTGATTGAATAATTAATTAATCAAAAATAATACATAAATCGAATTATTCTTTTTAACAGGGATTCGTCCATTGTAAGTATTAAATCATTTTATTGTATTAATATTTGACTACCTATGAAATGAAGTACAATCTTTTTTTTTAATAATATAATAGCTTTTATGATTATTATATAATATTAATGGGCTTCGAGAAAACGAAAACCTTGAAAATCAAATAAATATATTTACTCATTTATCAACATTTTTATTGATAATTAATATTTTTCTAGATTCTCAAAAATAAAATTCATGTTATTTATTCAAATTCATTGATAAATCCAACTTGAATTAAACACTGTTTCGTTATTATTTTATAAGTTAATCATTTATTCAAGTAAAAAATGTTTGTAACATCGACTCCACTGCTCTCTGTTCCATAAATGCCACCAAAATCCTAACCCCAGTAATAACCGCGCACAGTTACATCGATTAGTATTGCATGGACTCCAATAGTTAACACGGGATCGCACTTGTTCGTAATTTTTTCCATGATGAATGACAGGCTTATTTGCATGATATTAGCGATCGGCGATAGGTGTGAGGGCGTGAGGTGCTGCGATGGCTGATAGCCGGCGCCCGAGAGCCCAACAAGCTTCTCATTAAGCGGATTAATTCAAAATAAATCGTACGGATTTCATTGGCGATTAATTCGCCGGTCGAGATCGCATAACGGTGTTCACGTGCCATTGACATTCGGCTGTGACCGTCCGCGCGGACACCTCCAACCCCGTTGTACACGAATACCTACATAATTTAATTTACATACCGTAACTGATAAAAATAAATCTGTTTTTAATTTTGATACTTCCGTTATTGAATAAATTTGAAGATATTTTAATAAAAATTGTGACATAAATTTTATTCGTAATATTTATTTTTATGAGCTTAGTAGGTAGATATTTATTTATTGATTTATGTCTCAAATCGTAGGTGCAACGATAAATTGAATGGAAGAAAATAACGTATTATTGTAATTTATGTATTCAAACGCTATTCCATACAAATAGAAGTAGATCACTAAAGCTTTCAGATATATATTCTCAGACGTGTTTCTCATTCATAAACGTTCTTTTGTTGTTAATGAAAAAATTGGCCAGAGTTCAAGGTCGAACGTTGATCAGTATTACTTGTCAATTTGCACCGAATGGTGTCTCCGAAAGACAATGCGGTCCGCTGTCCGTAATGCGGTGCGAGCGCTGGAGTAACGTTTTTATTAAATAACTCAACCACACTGCTCCGGTAATGAATGAGTCGACGTTCCGCCGGACCACAAAGTTCGGTTAGCGGTTTTTTTGCCCACTGCTCTCTTTACTTCGATTGATTCCTATTATTATCTGGCATGGAACTGAAAATTGAAACACTATATGAATCACGTGGCATCCTTTTTCGAATTGGAATTTATATTTCGGAATTAGATCGTGGTTATTGATATTTGCAACGGTAATTTTATAGGAAATATCTATTTAAACATGGGTCGTAACTTAAAGACATGATCGATGGGGTACCAAATAGCAATAAAAATCTAATCTGATAAAAGATTAAGAGACCATTAACTATAGTGGTTGTTCAATGTTCATTATTAAAAGCAGAGGTTACATAGATTAAGGTCATTTAATGCAACGAATAAAATGCACTCTTAAGGAGTTGTAAATTCGACCAATTAAAATGTATTAAAAGCTTTGTGATCGTAAATCGAGCTCGAGGCCTGCGTGAGCATTTTAGGTGCGAGTGCATATTCATGATTACCCTGATCGCGCGGTACGAATAACTACAACCTCTTGGCCAAGTTTAATTTAAAAGTCAATAATGACCAAGACACAGCCCGTTATTGGTGCGGTGTAGAAAAGAACAATTTTGATTAATTTTTCTTGGGCGTTGAATGTATCTCGAAAGCAGGTCTGTATAACCGTGTAAGGAGTAAAAATAAGACAACGATGACAGCATAGCGTTCTGTGCAGCTGGACAGTAAAATAGGCGATTAGCTTTAATAAACATATTTATTTAAGAAAATAAAACTACGAAAATATTGAAATATGTTGTCTTAATATGTTTTATTCCACGTGTAATCCTCGCGGTAACCGAAGAAAATTATTATTTAAGAAAACTTAGTTTAGCTTAGCCATAAATTCTGATATAACGTTGACTAGACACAATACCTATAAGATAACCATATAAAACAACGATATAAAAGGGAATATGGTAAATGTTATACATTGTATATTGTATGTCGTCATTGTTTACCTACAGATGTTATGTAAGTATATAAAAAAAATAAAGAATATACCGTAGCCGTATGTGATTATGATTATAGTAAAATAGTACTTAGCTAATAGAAATATAATGTTGCGTTTATGACATGTAACGTAACAAAAATAGTTGTGGTTCGTTTAAGGGCCGATTCAGTATCGCATTCTGATTAGGAAAATAAACTTTTAGTTATACTATTCTAATATTCGCAACTGTTTAGATGACCAGCCAAAAAAAAGTTTTATTTTCTAATCGGAAATAAGATACAGGTCCTTAAAGGATCACCAATATCTTTGTTATACCCTGTATACACTTATGTCTATGCTTTGAAATAAATTCGAGATCTAATTGACTGTTACGAATTTATTGAATTGGAATGTATGTTTTTTTTTTAAATTAAAAAGTACTGTCAGCTGTTTAAAAATAAGTCAAAGTTGCCTACTGGGTCATGGCCGACACGCGACCTTAGGAGATATCTCCTACATTCTTTAGTTTCTATTAATTATTGGTAAGAGGCATAAGGATAACGCGCGTTAGATGTAGTCCCTAGAAATAGCAAGGAAAAACGCTGCGGTTTGAACTTGTGATCCTTTAGAGCATTGTTTCCGTCTGTCAGTGAACCGTCTGCGCCTAAGCGGACTCGACCCAAGAGAACGACGTGTAAAAAATGGAAAGTGGACTAAATTTGTCTAGAACAGTGTGTACGTGTCTAACTGATAACGGTACAAGCTCTCCAAATAATCGCTCGCATTGTGCGTCGCAAATGACACACGAATAGTGTATAAAATATAAGTGCATAAACGCATATTGCTGCCGCCGTGAGAACCACAGTAAAGATAGTTATCTCCCTTGTTACAATAGTGACAAACTATTTATCGCGCTGTTGAGCGTGGATGTTATAATCGTGCCTGCGCAGACGCACTATAATTAAAATATAATCCGTTTACAATGGCATCTCTGATATATTTCATAAAAATAATAGTAATAACTGCAAAAGTTAAATAAAAACGTTATCGGATTAACGGATTAATTACATTCATGTGTTCCGATACATTTAAACCGAAACATTAAACAACTTCAATTTGACATCCTCATTCATCAAAATTAAAAGCGGATATACTTGAAAAAGTAAAAATATAATATGTCACCGCTGAAAACTACTTGGTTATTATTGCATTATTTTCAGAACCGTTATAAAGATTAAAAAAATGTTTTTTGGCAAAACATTTTCAAGTGATTATTTTTTTAACATACATGAGTACTAATTGTTATAAACGAGTACAGCTCAGCATTTTTAACGTGTGAATGAACAAGTTGGATTTTTTTTATTATTTATGTATGTATGACTGGATATATGTAGCCCTTTCCACTAAAAAAGAAGTATAGGTAACTATCGATATACTACTCTGTAAACAGTTATGCGTAGTAACATAAAAAGTTAACCAAAAAAATATACCCTGTTTTTTTCGGCGGTTGAAAATACAAGTAACTTTATACACTCGCGGTCAATGAATACGGGTCAGGTGGATTTTTCATAGAAGATACTGGAAACATGCTGATTACAAATATTTATAATACAAGTTGAACCGTTTTTAACATCATAATGTATTGGAATTTCCCTGAAGTTTTCACCCGATCCGAAAAACACGGAATTTTACAGTAAGATGACTCCGTAGATATAAAAATAGCAAATCATGATTTAAAAACTCGTATCACCATACATTTTAGGTGATTTTCTTAAAAGGTCTACATTTTTGTCTCTACAAACCGACCTAGCGACCATTTTAAAGTTTTTTTAGATTTATTTATAAATTCAGGGAAATTCCAACACAACCTGATTTAAAAATAGATTTTACCTACACTATAAATATTTTGATAAATATGTGAAATCTGCACGATTGCATTATTTTCTATGAAAAAAATCACCTGACCCGTATTCATTGACCGAGTGTGTATTTTTATTGAAACTTTCACGATTATCACTCATATTTTACGGACAACGTCATCAGGATAATATTAAACGTAAGTAAAATGACCGTAAATTTCGCAATTATTCCCGTACTACGCAGCTAGCACACCTTTTTTTGCTTGCAAAATGTGGTTTTGTACTGCCCTATAGTGTCTAAACAACGTACAAAAAATGCAGCTAGCATGCTTTGCGAGTTTAATGTAAAGTTTGACCGTACTAATATTCCAAGAGAGATTTAAAAGCTCTCTGTATAGGTGCGTTTAAACCAAAAGAGCATTCGCTGTTCTAACCTCCCACTCTACGAAATTCGATCGGTACACAAAACGTGATTGGTTGATTTCGTAGAGCGGGGGATAGAACAGCTGTGCTCTTTTGGTTTGAACGCACCTTAAAACGATAACTAAAAAGCTCGGCAAGCATAATTGTAACAAACTAATTCTGTCTGCAGTCGAATATTTGTTTATCCTATCTTCAAGGCCTCAGCGCCACAGAGAACAGGGTGCATACTGCGTAGCCATCATGCCAACCGCTAACGAAACGCGTCTGTATTTGTCACACTAACAAAAAAGAGTGACAGACAGAGAGAAGTACGATACGCTGATGGGCGTTAGCAATTGGCAACTTGTCTACGCACTACGGTGCTTTTGTGTATTTTACTGGTTCGTTAAAATATTCCTAGACAGCAGTCATACTTAAACATGAAAAAAAAATGTTTTTATATAATTACTGATTACTTACTTACCTCAAATTGCTTAAGATGAAACCGCGCAATGATCAATGTTCAACACATCGACACTAAGCCTTACTTACCTGAAAAAAAAAACGATTTCACATTTTAACATTACGCCTGAACAGCTTTTCGAAATTGACTGGTATGGTGGATATTGTATGTCTACTTGTATCCGTGAAATTTGAATGAATAGTTTATTCTAGTAGTCTATCTCAATAACATTAAATCCTCTCTTAAACATGTTCAATTGATAGTCTACTTTAGATTTAATTATTACTTATGTTATACGTTTTATATGCACAATTGTACAATTTATTAAGGAATTAAAAGTTCACAACAGGAAGTCCTGTTGCTTATGGTTAAATATATGTTATGTTAGATGAACATTAAATAAATAAATGAAATCCCTGGAACTTTAAAAAAACCTTGCGGTTTTTTCATATTCTGCTTACGCTATTCTGTGGTTGAAAATATGTTATGCTCCTTAGCATAAATGATTTTTGTCTATAAGCGAAAATATAAGGCTTAATAGTGTACTCGGCTAGGCTATACGAGACGTTATCTCCATTTATAGCTACAATAGGGATTTGCGGTGAGTATGCAAATTAATTTACTTGCAATGCATCCTCGCCATCACTCGTACCAGTCCATTCAAGCGGCAAGCAGAATTATGAAAAGTGTGAGGGGCATTTAATTTGTCCAAGCTTCGCAGTGTCTGTTTTGTACACCTTGTACCTTGTCCGAAAATATCCCATTGAATGGTATACAAGGTGCCCACGAGGAAAGGGAAAAATTCTAACAGCATATTCCTGAGACTAAAAGAGGCAAAAAATGTTAAATGAGTTTTGGTCAAATCTGCAAAAAAAAATTTTTTTTTTCAAGTTTTTTTTGATGTTTTAAATGCTTTAATGCACAAAAAAGGACTAAGACAACATGGTGACAAAATCGTTTCCTAAAATGCGTTTATCACAGCGTAACGGTCTAAAACAGTTTTAAGAAAAAACAATTTTCTCTTAAAATAGACTGAATTCAGAAAACTTCATATGATATTTTTAACTTCAAGTGTGGTCAGAAATCCGCTGTTGAATTTTTTCCCTATCCTCGCGGGCACCCTGTATATGTTTGGAAGCATATGTGAGCGAGTAGTGTCGGTAAAGGATTTTCATAAAACATTGACCTAGATCAAAAATTATTACATTATAACACACACAAAACTTATTGAAGAGCCAACTATATACAGCAAAAGTCATCACTTCCGGGGATGACAGCCACCGTTTGAAAGAGTCACCGCTGTCGCCCGCACGCCTCGAAAGAGCCGTATGCGATAGGCGCGCCGCCGTAGTACACAGATCCTAGTTGGACAAAATGAATGCACGCCCGATAACACGTGTTTTGAGAAAACAATATATAGATAGGCTTCTAATACAGCGTTACATGTTTGGTCAATTAGATATAACAACAAATCTACTACATCAACCTCAGTACTACCTTAATGTCTACCTAACAATTAGTGAGTCCGTGTCACCAGTAGTTTTCGGATCACCAGATAAATTCATTTCTACTCACATACGATTCCGATACGATGTTAACTAGAAGCCACATAGGCGAGGAAATTTCCAAGTAACCGGAACAGGCAAGAGAGCTAACTAAATGCCGCGGCTGCACAGTGATATACGCTTTGCATATGGTAATTCAGTTTCATGCCTGCGCAAAACTATGGAAATGTCGCGCGAGTTTCCAACCCGCCCGTGTTGAAATTAATGAGAAGAAATTATACTACAACAAATCTAATTAAACCTAGTAAACAGCGGTGGTTAAAACCTACCAGCTTAATTTTCAACTCTAAAGCAATATGCCGTTAAAATTGTTGAACTGCCAATTGGATGTATTATACTTCGCTCGTAAAGCTCGCAGCCTCTTCCTGTCGTTTATTGCGCAGTTCCCTCTATATGAATAATTCTGAATCTCACAACTAAGGGTGATAACGTTCATCTTTACTGTTTCTGTTAGAGAATCTAGAATTTTAGTTGTAGTGTTTTGATTTATGATTAACTAGGTGTCCTAATGAGTATTATGCTTTTATGGGGATATGTCTAGGAGAGTTTATTCGATTTATTGCCGCTTCAAACTCGTTAATTTCAAACGTGATTATAAGGTAGTACTTATATCACTGACGTAAAGATAGTTATTTTGCGTATTTCTAAATTGTCCACTGTAAAAGCAATGGTTGACTGTTTTAACGAGGAAGTAATTTAAGGCTAGCACATAAGCTGGAGTGGTGTAGTGCTGTTAGTAAGCAACATAAGTCAGTTGAACGTAGTGTGGAGGTTGCCGACACGTGCAACA
>JALPQI010026030.1:0-13808 GCA_025490895.1 Thaumatotibia leucotreta | reverse complement strand
TTCGAAACGTCGGAATGAAGTTAAAATTAGTTAATATACGCGAGTTTATCCGTTTTCATAGATTATTTTTACTTCCAATACACTTAAATCAGAACACTTCATTTCTTGATGTCATCCGTCAGTTTCACATCGAAGGAAATAATCGAATCGTTCATTTATTCACTGAAAACGAGTTGCAGGCGACACGTTGTTATGTAAATCAGTAATTGCATGAAAATTGTAAATATGCATGGAATCGATTTTAAGTGAAATATCGATTGTTTCACACTGATTGTGCTTAAGCGTTTTCCACTTTCGGGTTTTATTTTTTTTTAATTTGTGACCTCGATTTGAATTTACCTACTCAATTATAAGTAAGTACTCAATGTATCCGAGATTTTGCTATGTAAAGATTTCTGAAGGTATGAATATTATATTTGTCCCCGATAGCCGTTGTTTTAAGTTTCAAGAAAATGCGGTTCTTTTATTATTGTCCTACAATTTGTTAGCTATCTTTTTTTAAGTGAGTGAGATGACATTTGTGCAGTTTTATGGTTAAAAAAATAATTAATTAATGACACGAGTGACATTGACGTTGACAGATTTTTTTTCTATCTCATTGTACTGAATGCGAACGAACGCATTGGGCTCTTCATCCATAAAATATGAAATTCATCTTCATGAAAAAAAAATATTAACAATTTATAGGAAAAAAAATAAAAGAGCCGCATATTCTTGAACCTTAAGACGATGGCTATCAGGATAAAATATAATATTCATCCCTTCAGAAAACTTTACATAGCCAATTGTGAACCGATTTTTTTATTTTTTATTGAACGGGTTGGAGATACTAGTTTTTATTTCAAGTATTTGTTACTTGGTTCATTTCAATTAATAATACCTAGTCTAGTCTAGTCTAATGGGTAGTAACAACAATTTATAAACGATTCGCTTCCACACCTAAAGTATCGAACGAAATCGATTCTAATAAGAGTAATAAGCATTCGAGACATTTTTATTACTGTCATACTACCAATAAGTCTGAGGCGTCATATTCCATTGGTGTTATTCCAAAAGCTTACAGATATTATCAAACCGGAATTCGAAAGTACCTACTGTTGACACAACAAATGACACAATATTTATCAAGAAAAGAGTTGTTTATAGATGTCACGATTGCGAGTGATTAATTAATCTATTGTATCTCTGAACTTATACTACAAATATATTGGTTTAACAATGAAATTGACTTACACACTGTCGTGGCAACAATACTTTCAAATCCCGTTCTAATCGCGGTTTCATAATACAAGGAAACTGCTGAAATTGAATTTAAATCGTGCGACATAATAACTATAAATATAATTAAACGGATTAACTCACGACACTCACGTGTATAAAGTCACTACGCGCCGCACTCGTGTGTCGCCAGACGTGAAAGCAGGCTCAGTGCTTGATAATGGAGACCTAGGCTCTCCGAAACATGTCGCGCGTTGTGACTAAATAAACGTGATTTTAATCGTTTAATTATATTAAAACTTTTAAAATGGTGAAGAAAAATGTATACATAGGGTGACGTCGTAAATTTTGAGCAGTTGCAGAAAATCTTCCCTCATCAACATCATCCCTAGTTCCACGATAAATTAAAGCTTTTCTTGTATTTCTTATCTGACCTAACCTATCATAATTTGTGATAGATACATAAAGAGATGCCCATATCAGGATTCGAACCCGAATCTAAGTCCGGAAGTAATTTAGTTTGGACTTTTGGAGACTCGGAGCACATAGGATATCTAAAACGCGTTTCACGGATGCTACGGGTGACCAGAAGTCTGGAACGCTCCTGGTGCAGCGAATATGAATCGCGATTCAGTGTGGAAAGCCTTCTGAGTAACTTACCATCCGAAGCTGACCTAGTACCCGTTTCTATTTGTATGCACTTTACAAATAAACCTAATTCATCATTATCATCATAACAGCCGAAAGACGTCCACTGCTGAACATAGGCCTCCCCCAAAGATTGCCACAATGACCGGTCCTGCGCCACCCGCACCCAGCGAACTCCTGCGACCTTCTTACCTAATTACTAATAAATGGTCACCACGCGGCCTAATCTACACATGGTGCACACTTAGACTGGTGGATACAAATTGACCTGTCCCAAAAAAAAAACATCTGGTCTTATAAAGCTAATAAGATCGAAATGAAACGAATACTCGCGTAGATCAATAAGCGGTGACAATACGCAGCTACCGCGATCGGAGTCCCATTACGCTGGCACTCCAAGGCGTGAATCAAGTGCATATGTACTTCGCATCCTTATATTTAGATAGTTACTTATATCGTGTTATATGTACACTCAACCAATTGGCATAGCGGTTAAAATTTCGTAAATAAACGTCGAATAATTCGTTGCGGTTTTGTACCGGTAGCTGTCGTGACTGAGGGGCCTTGGGCTCTGGAGGCTAAAAAGTTCGTGAGGGACTTAGGTCGGCGGCTGAGAGACGGTGGTTGTGACCCCCTTCCGGCTCATATTTGGTTCAACAGATATCCCTGGCTATACAGCGCGGTAACGCAGCCGGTGTGATGGGGACTTTTGGTCCGGGTGCGGGACGGAGCGGGGATTGCAATTAACATTTCCCTTTTTTTTGTGTTGTAATGAAGAAGCCTGTTGCGGATATTGCCATTGGTGAGTATGACGAAGCTTGTTGCTGATTCCATTTTGTATCATCTTGACGAAGCCTGCGGCGGATTTATTATTGGCATATAAATTTTAGAATCTTGTCAAAATTGCAAGTAGTAAGGAATTTCTTACAATTTAATTTGTAGCGTCACTTGACATAGTTCCTGAATGGTCTAGGGATTCATTTCGTTGCTACAGTCAAGGGCAGATCTTACGCTGCGCTGCAAACATAAGTAAAAAAGTGTATAGATATCTCTTGACTTTACTGTATTGAGGCGGCTGTTTTCAAAGTATGGTCCTTATTATAAAGGCCCAAACATGTACCTAGTGATTACTAGGGTCGGAACTATGGGGGCAAAACTTTAAAATTGACATATGAACACTTTAGCCAAGAAAAATACGAATTTATTGAAAAATCTGTATCCAATTTTATTCCCTATCTCGAAATCTTAAACTTACAATGTGTGGTTGTGTAGATATGTATATTTTATGGATGTATGTGCTAGTTCATAATATGTGTCATTGCACATGGAAAGGTACCTTGTTACGACTCTTAAAATAAACCTTATCTTGTCTTTTTAATAAAGTTAATTTTAAACACAGAGACAGGTACTTTTCCGTGTGCACTGACACATAATATGATATGAGTTGTGATCGATGGTTAAAATAATTAAACGCATAGTACATTTACAAAATCATATTATAATCCGTGTTCGGTATTCATTATGTAGACAGAAAATACCGGCTCATTTCCTGACAGGCTACTACTGTATATGTAGTTGATAGTGTTCTAATCATTTAATTTTGACGTTGTTAGAGAAAATAAAACCAGGCTAAGAGCAGGCGGGCCATGCTCAGTGTAGGGTTCCGTAGTTATTCAAAAACGGCTGGGCCGATTATGTTCGAAATAGTTTTGTTTTAAAGTACTCTATAAGCCCACTATTCATGATTATTTTCATATTTTTAGGAACTACGGATCAAAAGTTAGAGGGGGGGGGAATCTGTCCACATTATTTTCTTCTTCTGGAGGGACTATCCCCGAAAATATGGACTTTAGAAAAAAACTTTCTTTCAAGACCCTTACTCTTTTTAAGAGACCTACCTATCCAATGTTACCCCATACTATAGGACTACAGCAAATAAAAAAAAAACCAATCACCAGGTGGGGAGGTACTCGAAAAAAAAAATGTTTTTCTAGTTTTTATTGTACCACTATGTTGCCATGATTAATATTGTACAACTGTACCAAATTGCAGATTTCTAGTATTAACGGCCACTATGTTGCGGACAGACGGACATGGCGAAACTATAACGGTTCCGTTTATTAACATTTTGGCTACGTATGCCTAAAAATGAAAATAGTAGAGAAGTAGTAGACTTAGTCAGAATTCTATTGAAATGAACTTTAATACCTACACATCATTATGTAGGAGATCTCCGCCTTAAGCCGTAGTTCAATATATTGAGATATATTTATGCGGCCCGAGAGATTGCCAATGATATGCCTGTAAATTCAAGACGAAATCTCATATGGGATCAGGGAAAACTGTGAAATCCGCAAGTCTACAGCGAACTTCAAAATTCGAAATTATTTTAGCACTTCTTACTTCAATTGACATCATTTCATATTTTTTTGTGTTAGTTTTTATTGTCTGTTTTGAAAGAAATTAATATTAAAAGATACACGCATTTTTTTATTTTTCAATTAAATTGCAATTTTTTGTGAGAAAATCCTCTTTTATTACTATTTCGAGCAGAAAGAGCGTAAGTAGACATTTGTATGCTAAATTACGTCACAAGTGATGTTTCAAACACATAAGAAAACGACGAAAATCGGTGACAAGTGTCAAGTGTCACTGCCAAACACAAGAGACATTCCAACCGCATGATTTTTTGGTTATAGTGGCAGCTCTGAATCAGCTATGTGACGTCACTTCCCCTTTAAACTATTATTACGAGTTTTTACAAAAATGTTGCAATAAAAAAATTAAAAAATATATTTTTGTGATCTACATGCGTATATCTGGAAATGGTTTTCGATTTAGGGACATTGACAATTTTGAAACGTTGTCAATTGCGTAATTACGGGATGAAAATATAAACTAACCCCTTTATTCATAAAATAGCCGCTTTGTCCGTTTCCGTCTTACATGTTGACGACACCTATTTCTTATTGTGTCAATCAAATCAAATTCAAAAGTGAGACATTAAGAAACTATCGTATGATGTGACTTCACTTGGAGACGAATAATATTTGATTACCTACTTAGATTAGTTTAAGATCCCTTCCATTCTATTTTCTTATATCAATCAATGCAATGTGTACCTGTTACCTATGTAACTATTCCGTGCGCCAGAACAAAACCAAAAATATTTAAACAAATATGGCCGACTATCAATAGCATTTGTTGTCTTTGACACATGATGTGAAACACGTTCGTAGATTTTTTTTAATTATCAATTATTTAAACTAAAGAATGAATAGGTACAAATTCAATTTCAAGGTTTTAAGTTGGCGATAAGACTAAGATTGTGTTCTGAAAGTGCGTAAGTAATTACGAAATAATGCAAGTTTCTAGGTTCTGTTTACATTTTTTCATTTTCTACTCGCGCACGGTGTACAGTCAACGTCAAACATATTATTACGGTTTAGGTGATAAAAATATTATTAACCTGACCTTAACGTCAAGGCAATAAAGTCGTGTAAATATATTTTTGGCACTTAAACCATAACGATATCTTTGACGTCGACTGTACATACTGTTTTCATATCAAATACTGCGACCTGTCACTGTCAAGAGATAATTAACGATCAATTTTAACGGATCGCGTTTCACTAAACTTTATTTAGGCTTTAATTAATTCGAAAATTTAATTTACTTATAACTGAATTATACTCCAGGTTCGGTAAATAATTAATTTCACAATATCTCCCATGCCGGTACATACCATACAGGGTTGATCATCTTAAGTTATTTTAAAAACCAGCCCATGTAAAAACATTTTACAAAAATATATTCGTAAACAAGTGACAACCCTACATTCCAACCCAATAACGCGAGGCCCCATCAAGTGACAAGCATCCGATAATAGGGTTGCGAAACTTTATAAAACATTTTTAATTTATTTTTCGTTCCATCGCACGCTTGGAAAGAGCCCTAATTGGAGAACAGGAAAAATGTTCCTGAAGCTTACAGAGCTTTTGTTTTTTCAGTACTTATGTAACTGAATTGATGGTGAAGTCTGAATGTTAAAAGAATAATGTAGATATGTGATATGTGATACATCACAACATCAGCCAGCCTCTCTCAGTCCACTTCTGGGGCCTGTTTCTCGAAAGCTTGTAACTTGTAATATAGGCGGTAGCCCTTATCTAATTAATAGTGTCAAAAAGAGACTTCCACTTGTATTACAAGTTACAAGCTTTCGAGAAACAGGCCCCAGAAGTGGATAGAGAGAGGCTGGCTGATGTTGCCCCTGGACGTAGGCCTCTCCTATTAATAGACGCATTATTAGGAGGACCAGTAGTAGGTTTTTTCTCTCTTGATAGTGTCAGACGATTCGAAAATGCTTATATAATAAGCTTACTTGAATAAAGAATAGTTTGAGGTAAATGCCCATAATCGTCAAGCTGGGTAAGCGGATTGGCGTAGTTAGGACGTATAAATAGTAAATAAATATCTTGGAACAACTAACATAAATCTACAATCCCATGGTAAGCTCAATTAAATCTCGTTATGCGCGGTGATACCAAGTTATATATGTAACTATAATACATAGCCTACACATAAATACCTACATATAAATACTTAAATACATAGACAACCACGACCAAGGAACAAATATTTGTGATAACTGATAAATAAATACACAATGCCCTCGCCGGGATTCGAGCCCGGAACCATCAGCTTCGTAGGCAGGATCACTATCAACTAAGCTACGAAGGCTAACAAAAAAGGCTGAAAAAGTCACTTTTTTGTTGGTTGACAGTTTATATTATGCTCAATTGCTCAGTCTGTCTAAGAGTTGATATGGTCCAAGTGGTCCAACATTGGTTGGGTTGTATGTTTTATTGCCCGACGAGGTAAGTATAAAAAAAGTTATAAATCTAATTAAACTGTTAAACTCACGTGTATTTAGTCACAACGCCCAACATGTTTCGCAGAGCCTAGGTCTCCAATATCAAGCATTGAGCGATCACGCCAAACGACTCACGAGCGCGGCACGTACTGAATACCTACCTACTATACTACGGATAAAAACAGTTCTTTTTTATGTTGTGTTGGTCACCTGATACAAATACCAGCAAAGTGTTGGGAGTAAGCTAGGGGTTAATTAGAACAGAAAATCATTTTGACGCGAACGATATACGACGCCTTATCGGCTTACCGACATCGTCGCGTAAAGTTTTACATTCCTTTGTTCTACATGTGCTTGACAGGTGGATTTAGGATTCCTTAGTCATGCGAAGAGTGATCATTTGTACTAACATGATAATGATAATACAGGGTAAAACGTGAACAGTTACAGTAAGTTTTTCTAACTCTATAAACAACTAATAATTAAATGCCCATAAGTTATTTAAAAATTGACTAGTTAGTTATTTATTTTTTATATTTTTTTGGATTTATGTTTTGTATTTTTTGGCTTTAGGATATCCAAAAGGATTTTTAAGACAATGATAAAGGAATAATTAAAATTACCTCTTCAAATTGAAGTAATTAATAACGGCAATTTTGTGATTTCGTGTAAAATTAAATGATATTTATTACATTTAACGTTTTAAATAGCTTAAATAGCCGTTATCATTTCTGAAAAACACCTTAAAAATTAGAAAAAGCCACAAAAAATAATAAAATAATTTAAAAAAAACATGACTTTTTCTAAGTTGTGGGGCATTCAATTGTCAGTTGTTTATAGAGTTAGAAAAACGTTTTACTGTTCACGACTCATGTTTCACCCTGTATATGTTTATAAAATGTTATCATTATTAGTATTTACATTGTTATTTTGAAGAAAAGAGTTCATATTATTTCAGCTCTGTTGAAAATGTAATTTTCTCAATAATGCAATGAAATGTTTTTATTACGCACCTAAAAATAGGCTCGGCACTCGGAAGTAGACCCATTTAGAGCTTGTCAAACAGAAGATTGGGAATGGAATTTCATACAAATATTAAAGGCGAGTAAACGCTTTCTTATGATTGGTTCAATATGGTCCCTTGTATCGTAGCTTTCGGCCATTAAAAATATTACATACTTAGTTTCGATCAGATACGTGATTTGTTTATTAAATAAAGTACGTTTCACAAATAATTCATTACAATTTGTAAAATATTGTATATAAAAAATATCATACGCACGAAGCGTTTCGCTTCAACTTTCCTTATGCAAACTGCCAAGGAGTGGAATATATGCCTTGCCCGAATCTGCGAATCTGTGTTTTCGCATGTGTACAATTTGAATATCTCCAAGGCAAGAGTAAATATGTAGGTATCTCATAGGTAAACGTGCTCCACCGTAGGCTGCATCATCATTTACCAGCAGGTATGATCGTGGTCAAACGTCTACAAATTTTTACTAAAAATAAACAGAAACATAATCACTTCAAGAGATTCGTTCAGCGGGTAGCGTCTACGGAACCCTTCAGTACGGTCTGAGCATGACGTGACGTAAATACTCTTAGTCTCCTTTTTATTGTACATTGGCGTTAAACGGTGTCACACTTGATGAGCTTTACGCTGTTTAGTATCTTTTACATGCCATTTTATAGTTGTCCAGGCAATGAATGTCGATTATCGTCAAACAGATTAACTGAACCTAATTTGTGATTTTAAACCAAAGCTAGAATAAATTCCTATTTGATTTCGTGAATAAATGTGATGTTTCATTAATTAATTCACCATGCGAATTTATACAATAATCTTGTAACGTTTTAATCAAGGGAAAATTATTTACCCTCCGTGGGGTACCTAGCCGTGGTGGAGGGCTCAGTAACCGTGGACTGGCCGGCCACACGCGGTCAGGGCCGGCCACAGTTTTAGGCCTCCGGCTGGCCCAAGGAGGACGCTCTATGTAGGCCCACCGAATCCGCTTAGGACGCGTGGAGGTGGACCGCAGAGGAAGAGGAGTGTCGGTGTTGTCGTTGCCGCTCTCCTTATCCTCTGCGGCTGAGGTGGAATCGCAGGGGAGAGGCGTGATGGTATTACAGAGCGCAACTCTCACCGCTCCCTGCAACGTGCAGATGAAGAGGAGCGTCGTGAGTTCTCTTGATACGTAAAGCAGGCCATCGCGATCGCTGCAATGCACCAGTGTGAGCGCGATATAGTACCATACGTATCAAGTAAAATCTAACGTATCCGTTACTTTAACAAACAAGCAATAAATGATTTTCAATTTCAATTTCAATTACTTTCCAACTCATGGTACGGCTGCTGAGGGGTATAGTAATATATGGCCGAAACATTTAAGGCATATTATCACTTCCCAAACTATTATTCCCATAGTTTCAATTAGCAGAATCATGTCATGGTAAACCAACGTTACACAGACGTATCTTTCGCATATTATCTTGTTCCAACATAACCTAACCTATAGTTGCCAAATGAAAGTTGGTAAATAATAATTTAGTAAATGATAGTATGCCAAGTGAATCATCTCTGCCGTAAGTTTGGGAAGTAAAATAATGCGGAAAATATTTAGCAGCACGGTCAATCTACTAAGATTGTCATTGAAACCAAAAAGATAAAAATAAGCTCCTCGGAGAGATTCGAAATTCGAGCACTAATCTATGGTCCCACAGCTAAGACAAAACCGTTAATCTGAGTGAGAGACTTAGGTAAGAGGCCTCCAGCAACTTGAGAGCTCTTCATTCTCTAGTTGTCTCACTCGACAGGGCCTAGACTCAATTATACTGGAACCGCGGAAATTTCATCATTATGACTTTTGATAGAAGCTAGAAAATATTTGGAAAACTATCATGCTCTGTTTTTAAGAGATTGGAAGGCCCGTTAAGATGTTTTTAAGCAATTCACTCAATCCGACGATATACCTGATGGTGACTGTACCTACTTGACTGGAAGAGTGCATACCTCTGTAGTTTATGTATGAATTAATTAGGTTTTTTGTAGCCAACTATACGTAGAATACGAACAATTTTGTGGAGGCTAGGTACATGTTATAAAGGTATACCTTCCGGTCGCATAATCTTTTTCAGGCTATTCTATTTTGGCATACTTTTCTTCGCATAATTTGTATTGGCATAAATGTACTGTCGCATAGTAATTATTTCGGCATATTATAAATACGTGTTTATTTAGTATTCTTTTCTAGATCTTTTAACGCTAAAATGGTAACTCAAAACCAAAAATATAACTTTAGTGTTCAAAGTATGCAACAAATTAATCTGTCAAAAAATATATGAATAAAATATGCTCAGTTGCTTAAGACCACTTTAATTTAACACTTTCACTGCCAGATCAAAAACCTAGGTTATTGCTGCAAGCCAATCTGTTGTACAATGTACGCTACTTTAATTCCAAGAACGCCACTAAGGAGTCCTCGATAACTTGCAGGAATAGTCTTTGATTTTGTCCTGGCACTGCAAATAGTATAATGATAAACTCCCCTATGGAGTCGGCAGCATGTGAACAAAATTACTGATAACTCCCCAGTTGCGCTCTTGGCACTGAATGTGTTAAATAATCTTTCAAAGAAGAGTGAATATTTCTAGTCCAAAATTAACATTGTTAATAAAAAAATTACATTATTTAACGGAATCACTGCCAAACCCCGGATAACGAGTCAAACATAACTCAACATCTACTTATTCACTCGAGACGAGACTGAGCTGAGGTCTCTAGAGTGTCCTGCCATCAAATAAAGGTATTTCACATACTTACACGATTTGCAGGATTATATCATCATCATCATCAGCCAATTGATGTCCACTGCTGGACATAGGAATACCCCAGAGAGTTCCACAAAGATCGGTCGTGAGCTGTCCGCATCCATTGGACACCCGCAACCTTTACCAGGTCGTCGCTCCATCTTGTGGGGGGCCTTCCACGCTGCGCCGTCCAGTCCAGTCCAGTATACATTATAGTATATAATCCTGCAAATCATGTGATATTCATGAGTGCAATTTAATAAATAAGGTTCAACATTTTTTCGTTGGCTTGTTTCATACCACTCTGTAACGCTTTTAGTTGCTGTCGCGACTCAGTACATAAAAAAAAATCCGGTGCACTTGTATTTCATTTTCACGCTAGATTTTAATCCATACATCAGAAATTGAAAACAAAACATCATCTCATACAAAAATCACCACTGGTTCACGTTTTTTAGGGACACAAAATAAGACAACGAAAATAATTTTGACCCATAATCTGAATGATACTTAGGCGAATCATCTTTCAGGCCGACATTATACGTTGGTGCTTCTGGCGTTACCCATTCGGAGCTCGAGAACTTGGGCTTTAGCTTAGGATTACGAAAACAAAATCATCCCCACTTTACTACTAGGGGAGGTACGCAAAAAACATTACTTTTTCTAAATTTTATTCTACTACCTACTCTGTCGACCACTGAGCTATGCTGCGGACAGACAGACACACAGACGGATATGGCGAAACTGTAAGGGTTCCTAGATTACTACGGAACCCTGAAAATAGTGGTGTCATGGGTCAGCACTCTCATATTTGAGTAAGAAAAGGCCTTAACTGCCTTATTTGAGGAAACCATGTTGAATCATATTATTCAATGGAGCACTCTGACCCCAAGAAATCAAGGGAAGTGTACTTAACATCTACTTACCCACTCGAGACGGCCCGCGGACGCGGTGGGACAAAATTGTACTAACAAAGTGTGCTCGTGCGTGATCTCATACAAAAATACATGTATAATCTCTAAGAAGAAATAACATAAAACATTACTGATTACTGAAAATATGGATATGGTTAAGGTGGATTTAAGGCGAATACTCATTCTATCCCCCCCTCTACTACGAAACCAACGAATTTCGACGAATTACGTTTTGTGTAGCGAACGAATTTCGTAGAGTGGGGATAGAATGAGCATTCGCTCGTTTGGTGTAACTAAATCCAACTTAGGTACGTGGCTTTTCGTACGAATCTGTCATTCTCGTACAATTATTACTTATCGCTTATGGTATACGATTCACCTTTGAAAGTGTAATATTGAACCTTAAATTTTTATTTTTTGACAATTAGGTATGTGGCCTCTCCATGGTGGGTGACCCACTTGTCATGTTAGCAGACCGTACTGGATAATTTCTTATAGCAAACTATGTAGGTAACTTTTGGCCTAATAAGTGAAAGAATAACAACCAGAAATAAAAAGATTCAAAAACGTGATGTATTGATCACACTTGTCAACATAATTTCAGAACAGCTTTACCTACGCGCACGCCTAACCAAGTTGCCATTCCGCATTCGTATACGATAAGCGATAAGTCACGTGACCATAAATAGTGTATGAAAATGGTCACGTGACTCACGTGACTTTGCGTACGAATCTGTCATTCTCGTACATTTATTACTTATCGCTTATCGAATACGATTGCAGAATTGGGTGAATATCTGACCGATTCAACCACCTAATTTTGGTGGCATCATTTTTGCCGAAATTACTAAACGTCTCAATGTTCTACTTCGTCATTTGTATAAGATACGGTGCCTCCTTCAAATGACAAAGTAGCACATTTGTAACGAATTGAAACTTCGGCAAAAATGACGCCACCAAAATTAGGCAGTTGAAACGCTCAGATATTCACCAAATTGCATCTTGGCTGAGCCAATTCTTCTTTTTTATCATTCTTCATTCTGTAGCTTAACGCTTAATGTTTGACGTGAGTTACCATGTCAAGCAGTACAAAAAAAATACATCGTTTCGGATTTGCGGTGACCGCTGTAATGTCATCTCTCTGATAGCTTTTAAGCCATCCGTCAGATATTAACCGCGGATTTAAAATTAAAGCTTGGTCAGCCGCGCTTGCGGTCGGTCCTTACAACCCAGTCCAAAACAGTAAATTCGCGTATTGTTTACATACGACTTAGTGCCTTTTTGACTTGCATTCGTAGTTTATATCGTAGTTCCTGGGTTTGTTTATTCCAATCGCCCATGCGTAGGTAGGTTCAGCAAACAGAGGGCCGAAGATCGAAAATCGTAATCTGTTTCTGTTACACTCATGGCCCTTTCTTTGGAGTGGCAGAGACGGATGCTTGAAATTTTCGATTTTCGCAGTTCGTGATAGCCCTACAGCACTTGATGCAATTTAATGAAGAAAATTATATGAAAATGAACTAATTACTGCCGTGGCGTCACAGGACTGACCTTGCCCAGTGCGACAATAGTGTGTAAACCAATCGAATGACTTTAACCCCTTATAGGGAACGGGCTCAAAAACGACCATCACTCTACTCTTTATATTTTTTTTGTACAGAAATTTTCGTACTATATAATGGCGTTGAGGCTCGAATCCAGGATTTTTTGAGTCTTGTCCGTGAAAGGGTTAAACGTTTTTCTGCCGAAAATCTTAGTAATAATGGTCTATCTGTACAAGTATAGAGCCTAATCGAAATGCCTATTACCTATGGCGTTTTAGCTGCGTTGACCGTGTGTGGTGAAAGTTGCAGCAGATGTCTTTCAGTTGATATGATGACTGCGTTTAAGTTTTATTTGACGGGGTGAGATATACAGATACAGGCTGTTTTAAGTATTCCTTAAGCCAGATATACGCTCATTAATCTCATTATAATGAACAACTTTCCTATGAGACTCAAATCTCTTTTCTCCTTACATAGGTAGTTGATCAGTGGCCTATACCACAAAACTTTACAGGCGCACAATTCTCCAAAATTGTATAAATTCCATACAAAAAGTTGTCAATTTTATAGGATTGTAGGTATGCTTGGAAAGTCTGCTAATGGTAGGACCTCGTGCATGGTCCGCCCGGATAGCTACCAACGTCTTACCCGTTAACCTGCCGCAAATAGCAGTATTTGCATTGCTGTGTTTCGGTTTGGGGGTAAGATAGCCGGTGTAATTACTGGCATAGATAGAGGAAATCCATCTAAGTCCTCAGGGTAGGCAGCGCATAGGAGATTTTTTGATCACTATGTCCATGG
>JALPQI010026029.1:0-12090 GCA_025490895.1 Thaumatotibia leucotreta | reverse complement strand
ACTATTAACTAGAAAAGGTTAATAAATATTGTTTAGTGTGGTTTAGAGATATTCAATGAAATGAAGGTAATCTAATTAAACAAATTTATAAGTTTTCTCTTTTTGCCTATTAAAATACTAACTTAAAGTAACAAGTTTAGTGCTATTTCTTTGAATAAAGTTGTTGTACATCATACTATTTTTCAGCAGTAAGACGTCGACCACTGAACGGCCTATGTTCAGTAATCGACGACTCACTGTTTATGGTCTTACTGGTTTATGTGTACCTCCATACAAGATTAATAAATAAATAAATATCTTGGGACATTTTACACCAATCGACCTAGTCCCACGGTAAGCTCAATTAAGCCTTGTGATGTTGGCACCAGGCGACGATACATGTAATAGATAGATACATCATCATCATCATCAGCCTATGATAGTCCACTGAGGGACGTAAGCCTCTCCTATTAACTATGCGTATAGATATATACAGATACTTAACCTCCTGCCTACTTTCTTCCTTTGGAAAGGACATAAGAAATTAAAAAATGTTGTGGAGTATTTTTCTATGGTAACCCTAATGCGATCCTTGTAACTCGTTATACAGCTGTCAAAGTACATCGACAAAAATAAAAATGTCAACGTCAATCTGTCATTATTTAAAAATGGCGGCGGCAAGTGCACGATCCGGCTTGCGCTCGCGCAAAGGTAAGTTTAATCGTGATTAATTTCATTTTTTCTTAGCAATTTGTCCTATGATACATGTAATTTATCAATAATTAGTGTATGTATTTACGTATTAGACAGTTATTTTCTCAAACTCTTCAAAATGTATCGTTGCACCATGTCGCAAGGTTTTATGTCCTTTGCAGAGTACAAATGTAGGTAATTAAGTTTAAGAAATTTCGCCTACATGTGTACTTTGTAAAGGACATAAACAAACGGAGATGTATTTTTCATATATTGCACGTTGTTTTCAGCCTTAGCAGATATAGACATAGAGGACGTCCTAAATGACTCGGAATTTGACTACTCAGGAGATGATTCAGACGACGATCCTATGTTTCTTCCATCAGAAATGGCAAGAACTGCCAATAACGAGTCTGACTCAAGCAGCAGTTCGGATGAAGAAGAAAATGTACCCGATCCTCCTGTTTCACCACCTTTGTCATATACTGACGTATCAGAGATAGCAGCTACGAGTTCTTCTTCAAGAGGACGAGCCAGATCTTCATCAAGAGCTATGTCACGCAGCCGCGGGCGAGGTAGAAGCAGAGGAAGAGGCCGAGGACGGGGTAGGAACAGCAGTGCACAAGCGCAATCACCGCCTTCCCTTCAGACAAGGGCTTCTGCTTCCAGTGTTCAGGATAATTGGTCTAAAGAATATTTTCAACCTGAAATAAGACCGCTGACACAACCGGCATATAAGCAGATAGATTATTCGGAATATGAATGGTACCAATTTTATGAACAATACATTGATGCCGATATTCTGTTTCAATTAATTGATGCTACTAATAGAACTCACATTTTGAACACTGGCTAGTCACTTGGACTGAGTCTAAGAGAGTTAAACGTGTATATTGGAATAACTCTAGTCATGTCAGCTCTCCAGTATCCACAAATTGATATGTATTGGTCAGAAAAATGGCGAGTTCCCATAATAGCTAAAGCCATGAGTCGCAACCGATTTTTTTTCATTAGAAAACGCCTCAAATGCGTTTACGATAATGAAGTAACCCCCGAACAGAAGAAGGATAGGATTTGGAAAATCAAGCCATTATTTGATCGCATTCTAAGAGGGTGCTACGAACAAGATCAAGAGTTATCAATCGACGAGATGATGATTCCGTTCACGGGTCAATGTCCCATGCGGCAGTACTGTCCCCAATAAACCGAATCCTGTCGGACTTAAAGTCTTCGTACTTGCTACACCTCAAGGAGTCGTATGTGATATGGTCGTCTATCAAGGTGATAGTACTTTTCCCGATCCTGCTAATAATGGTTTTACCTTAGGCGACAGTGCAGTCCTAGAATTGACAAGAACGTTAGTGCCAGGTCATGTTTTATTCTTTGATCGGTACTTTACGACTTCAAAACTGTGCGATGAGCTGCTCCGACGCGGCTTTCATGGAACTGGGACTGTGATGAGAAATCGCATTCCTAAAGACTGTATTTTGACTGATGAGAAGTTGTTTCGGAAGAAAGATAGAGGCAGTAGCGAGATGTAAGTAAGGAATGACGAAAAAATCGCACTTACGACATGGTTGGACAACAAACCGGTTCTGTTGATGTCCACCTGTTATGGAGATGAAAAGACTGACTCTTGTGAACGCTGGTCTAAGAAAAAGAAATGTTACGAGACAGTTAGACGCCCTGAAGTCATAAAGATGTACAACAAAAACATGGGCGGCGTCGATCTTGCTGATCGTATGCTTTCAGTCTGCCCTTCACGCAATCGGACCAAAAAGTGGACGATTCGTGTGATTTCGCATCTTTTTGACTTGGCTGTTGTAAATGCTTGGATGCAGTACAGGTCAGTGTAAATGCAGAAAGGTATTAGAAAAAAACAAATGCTGCAACTAAGATCGTATAAGTTGGACCTGGGCGTTAAGTTAATTACAGACAATGAAGAGAGCGATGAGGAAGACCGCTTTTCTGACTACGAAGAACTGGAGCCAAAGCATAAAAAGCGAAGGATATTAATTAAGCCAGTTCCTACCCAAGAAAGTCGATTGAAACAAGCTGCTAATCTGCCAAGATATAACACGGAAAAGCAGCATCGTTGTCGCAAACCCGGCTGTGAGAAAAAGACAACAGTATTTTGTCAGAAATGCGAAATATTTTTATGTTTCATGCCAAACAGAAACTGCTTCTCTCATTTTCATGAAGCTGATAATTAGACTAAAAATGAAACTTTTGATCTCATTTTTGATTATTAATAGTATTAGCTTTTCTAGTATTTTTTTAGGTCTAATATGATGACTGAGAGTACAAATTAAGATATTACAGAAGAAAAAGTATGTTTTTGTTATTACATTTCAAAGAAATGTGCCTTATGTTTATTTTTTTAATAAAAGTTGATTATTTATATACATTATTGTATTGTTTTTCCTGAAAAGCCCCATACTTTAAGCGTTTAATAGCTGTCTTAGCGTTATGTCCTTTCCAAAGGACAACTTATTTGGGCACTGATGTCCTTTGTAAAGGACGTAAGGAAAAACCGGTTGGGAAAACGTAGGATTTTTTTCCATATTTTTCCAATACATCTTTAACCCAAAGCAACATTATGTAAAAGTTTCAAAAAGATACTTTAAAAAAAGTACCTCTGGTAGGCAGGAGGTTAAATACATAGACAACCATGACCAAGGAACATATATTTGTGCTAAATAAATACACAAATAATGCCCTTGCCGGGATTCGAACCCGGAACCTCCAGCTTCGTAGGCAGAGTCACTACCACCTAGGCTACGGAGGCTGACGAGGATTCAATTACGTATGTCACTCCTTTGGACTTCCAAAAGAGAGACATACATATAGATTTAAACTTTCACGATTATCACTCATATCGACGGCGAAAAGCAAACACGTAGTAATCCACAAAAATGAAATTGTTCACCAGAGCCGAAAAACCTCCCGAGTTTTGAAAAAAAATCATAACTTTCGTATTTATAGACACATCTTATTAAAAATTGGACACAATATCCACATTTTTTTTGTCTTTAATTTCATTTAAATAAATTTCACCATAAGTTATTACAAGTGGAGTTATGTGGGTTACTAGGTTTTGGTTGTTTTTTTACAGTTAGCAAACACGTAGTAACCGACGTCAACAAATGTATGAAATAGCATTTTTCTATCGTTTTTGTGGATAGCAAAAACGCAGTAACCCACTTTAAGTTTACTAAAAGTAACAGTAATAAAGTGTTAAACCACATGCTTTAGATAATTTCAATGAGCCCAGTGCTGTAACACTATTTGTTTTCGTATTGTAAGTATTTTCAAATGCATTAAATGTATTGCCAACATTTTTAGGATGACTTTTAAAGTGACTTTAATGGAATCGCGAAACAAAACACACGACGTTTCAAATGTTTCGTTAAAAATGAGAAGAGACTTAAAGGAATTAAATATGAAAATCAAACCACTTGAAGTGTAATAATCAAAAATGAAATAATTAAATTAAAAACGAAACGTATAAGTATACCTTTATCTTGAAAAATCATAATTAGACTTTTATAAAATGTATAGTTTTAGCAAAGTATAACATAATTGAGCCCAGTTTAAACAAGATAAACAACTAAAAAATCTATAAGTACTTCTATCTAGCACGTTTGAGACTGATGACATTTTTAGGGTTCCGTAGACAAAATGGCAAAAACGGAACCCTTATAGATTCGTCATGTCCGTCTGTCCGTCTGTCCGTCTGTCACAGCCGATTTACTCAGAAACTATAAATGCTACAGTAACGAAATTTGGTAAGGATATGTGTTGTATAAACCGCTACAGAATTATGATACTAAATTGTAAAAAAAACCATTGGGATGGGGGCCCTCCATACATGTAACTGAGGAATAGAACTTTTTTTTTAGTTCTATATAAGCGTGTGGGGTATTAATACAAAGGTCTTTGAAAATGATATGAAGGTTTATTAATCTCATTTTTATTTAAGCAACTCGTTTTCGAGATATCAGCTCTCAAAGTCTGAAAAATGTGTCCCCCCCCTCTATTTTTTAAACTACGCGATATAAAATTCTAAAAAAAATATATGTTATGCACATTAATAAACTCTATCAACGATTTTTAGTTTGATTAAGTTATTTCCTATAGTTTTTGAGGTAGGTTGATTTAACTGTATTTTTTTAATAATAAATTGATAATGGTACGGAACCCTTCGCGCGCGAGTCCGACTCGCACTTGGCCGGTTTTTTTAGTTGTTTATCTTGTATCTAAAGTATCAATCATTTATTCATAACCATGAAGATAAATTATTATAATATTTATAATAATATAAACGCAATATGAACTTGGTTCCTACATATTATAGAAAACATAATGAGATCCTATTAAATAATAAAGAAACATCCACGCTGGACAGAAGAAACGACTAAAAAAGTATGTCATTCTATCTTTATACTACTTTTGCTCAGTCTATATCTGCTCTGCAGTATCAGTTATCTTCATTAATAATCATGTAGTTAATTATTATAATATAAACACAACGTTAACTTTGTATAATATACCTATACTAACAAAAGAAAAGCCTACTTTGAATACGTCCAAATAAAAAAAAATAAAAAACTAACATTGTTAATTAAATTAATCACTTTAATATTTTCTTCGGTTACTGAGATGATTGCTCATGAAATAAAAGTATAGAAACGGATAATATATTAATTAAATTGAACTTCATCCCGATGTTTCGAACAAACAAAATAAGAAAAATAAGTACAAAAACTACCCACAAAGAAAAATTTACTTAACCACAGACAATATTATATTTTGAGGGTGGATGTACATCCACCAACAACATACTAAAATGCAAATTAAGCTAGTTATTCATTACAAGTGGTTCTCTGCCTTTTCGCCGAATATTTTATTGCTGAATCACTTCCCAACCAACTTTTCGCAGAAGTGTCATTTGTTAGTGAATTTCATTTCCCAACTTTACATAATCCAACCTAACCGAACCCAACTAGTGGGTAATTCTCATTTCCCAACTATGGGGTTGGGAAATGGAATGGTTGCGAAATAATTAGTTGCCAAAAGTTATTCGGCCGAATGACACTTCTGCGAAAAGTTGGTTGGGAAATAAAATTCGGCAATACAATTTTCGACGAAAACACAGGATACCATTACGTGTATTTTCAAAATGAAGACAAGAAACAAAATAAATAATCTACGCCGGTTCTATCCCTACGCCTCTGTCCTTCCTTTGTATGTTGTATGTTTCGGTTTAGTGCATGTGGATCTTAAGAAGTACCTACTACAAATGTTTTTTTAATAGATGTGTCCCGCTGAGTTTCTTGCCGGTCCCAAAATTGGGATACCTTCCTAACAATACAATCATACAAAAGAAGGGATTTCTTCTCAGGTCAGAGGTGTAGGGATAGAACCGGCGTAGATTATTTATTTTGTTTTTGTCTTCATTTTGAAAATACTTATAATGAATAACTAGCTTCATTTGCAATATTTGTAATATCTACATCCCTTAAAATGTCTGTGGTTTAGTATATTCTTTGTGGGTAGTTATGTACTTATCATTCTTATTTTGATGTAAGTAGTAGATCTATCAAATTTCCTCGATTGTCAGTCGCCCGCAGACCACGAACCCCTATAAAGTGTTCGAAACGTCGGAAAGAAGTTAAATTTAATGAATATACGTGCGTTTATCCGTTTTAATTTTTTTATTTTAATCAGTAATCACTTTAGGCAAAATTCTCGTTATAATGTTTCAAAATTCCAAACACTTCGACTCACTTTCGCTCCGCGGACCGCACTGAGTGACGTCGTAAGCGTATGCTCAATGGCGGCGACTGCCACGTTAAAACGTTTTAAGGCGCGCGAATCTAAGCCCCTACACCCTACAAAAGTGAAGTAATTATTAAGTAGCTAGCTTTACGTGATCCTTGTAAATGCAGTAAAAGACAAGATTCTCTAATTTGATACTGCTAGCCAAAATATTATTTCCTGTCAAATGGCGTAACTGCAAGACTTTCAAATCTATGAGCGGCAAACACGTAGTAACCAGCATCGTCGTCAGAACAACGGGCGGTTTTAAGTGCTGTAAATGCTTTGATTTAAATAACAGAGGTTTTTTTGCTACTTACTACGTGTTTGGAGAATACATTTCAAGAAAAATGGGAAAATTTGTAGTTCCTAATTTCCTTGTTTTTCATCATATCGGCACGCGGATGGCACCAATCGACGCGGAAAAAATCGAAGATTCCGAAAGTGCAATAAAAATTTTTTTGACCTTGTGTTGGTTACTACGTGTTTGCTTTCCAGCGTCGATATACTAACGACAAACAGGTCTTAATCGCGTAAACTTATGTTTAATATTATCCTGACGTTTGTAACGTTATAACGTTATACCCAGTGTCGCAGACGATGCCACGGGTGTAACAATATGCCCGAAATGTCAGGATAATATTAAACGTAAGTTTATGCGATTTAGGCACTGGTCTCACCGCGAGCTATTAAGCTATGAACTGTGGGCTATAAACACGAATAAGAATGTTTATAGCCCATAGTTCATAGCTTAATAGATGCCCAGGATCGCGCAAAGTGGAGGAAATGTAGCAGGAAAGCGAACCCTGGCAAAGGCTGGATAACGCTAGGTAGAAGAAGAAGAAATTCATAGCTTAATAGCTCGCGCTGAGACCAGTGCCTAAAACCCGTTTGTCTTTAAAATATGAGTGATAATCGTGAAAGATGGAACCCTAGGCCACTTTAGAACCATGTGAAAATGAGAAATAGTATAATATTTCTTACAATTTGCTTGATGACGTTAATTTGACATGGTTCCCGAGGGCTCTAGGGTTGCAATTGGCTGAATATACAACAAGCAGGCAGCGCAATTGTGACACATATACCCTTGGAAAACTCTTAATCAATCCTAAATTCGTTTTGACGTGAAATTCTGATATATGACCGGAAAATTGAATCCCACAAAGCAATAAGGCAAAAATATGAAAAAGCCTGAAAATATAATAACCCGCCACTCAACCGACGCTGAAAAACAACACTCGATCCTTTGACTGACGTCCGCCATTTTTATTCAAACAAATTGACAGCTCCAGTTCCATTCCCGCCACTTACTGTATGTGATGTGGGACACAGATCATCTATTCTGTGACTAGCAATGTACAGGGTGTTTGTTTCGATATGCTATAAATAAGACAGGTTACTTGGGACATTAATAGAAGTTGTCTGGTATACAGGCTTTTGGAAAATTCGATAAAAAATATATTTTTTTGTTTTCATGCATAATAAATGAAATGGTAAGTGTGAGAGAACCTTAAGAATAAAATAAAAGTTAATCTCAGGTAACTGACGGCACATGTCAAAATAAGTAGCATTAGAATGTAATAAAGGTTGCAATACACATTTTCAGTGATTAAACTTATTTTTTTAATAACTCAATAACAGTAAGAGTTAAAACACTAGTTTCTTAGAGAAATTAGTTATATTTGACCTAAATAAGCTTCCCTTAAAGTTATAGCAAATGAAGAAAAACACGCTGTATAAGTTGCAGAATATTCTTTAAATTGCAGGAGGGTCAATCACTTTTTTTGTTGTTATTATGTCACATCACCCAGGAGACAACAGTTGAATAGTTTACTTGAAGAAAGTATCGTGCAAGTTCTACTATGATTATGTGGTGATTGACTCCACCTTGAAAGAGCCACATATACTCGTATGTCAAAAAATCCAAAGCTTTATCAATTTAAATGCTATTAAACTGTGTTTTTAGGGGGATCCAGGATAACGTAACCATGGCAACGAGTGGCATAAAAAAGTGATGGACCCAGGAAAATACTCGAAAGTTGAAAAATTTCACGAGATTTTATAAGTTTCCATTGAGAATGTTTCTATATTATGAAGTCATAAAAATGTGTTATACATAATTATTAAATATTTCCAAGAAGTAAATAAGGTAGTAAATGTAGCTCATAAGGCATGTATTTAGTAAGGTCTTGGCTTAATTCGATTATTTGCTAAATTTAGTTTACCAAGAATGTTCTCTATAGAAGTTTCGCAACTTATGAAACTTCTCCTAGGTACAATGCTATCTGTGACAGATGAAACAGACGATCCTACCGACTGCGACACACCAATAATGAGCATTTAATGTTTGAGCGTGCAATCAGTCAAGAGTTAAATTTATTAATTTCCCAGATACCGTATGAGCTGAATCCTTGTATATTACGTATGTCTGTTGGAAGACAATTCAATTTAAGGATATTACACGAATTTTAGAATACGGATTACGAAGCCGATCGGATCTGATAATGAAGCCAAAAGGTAGCCAATGATGGGAAACTTGGGAAAACGACTTACTTTTTATAAATAGGTAATAGGATACGCGTATACAAGTAATAATAAAAGATTTCATAGTCTTCATAAACCCGCAGAGTCTATAGGAAGTGATCCATCATGTGTCTATACTTCCATGTATTTGTATGAGTGTGAAATTCGAACCGATAAAGGTTGGACGTGTTTGGCAGCGGACGGTATTCGATGCTCGCCTGGGGCGCGCATTCCACCTAAGAACAGTAAAGCAATTGCATCAACTTTAAATTACATCGGGAAATAGGCATTGTGTAGGTGGGAAGTCACATATGAAAACAATAGAAAATTTATGTATACAGGGTGTAATCGTTAAGTGTGGCCAGGCCATAATTCCGTAAATATAACAGATATCAGAAAACTTCCAACTAATATCAAAAGTACGTTACCCAACGAGTAAAATTACATTAATAACTTTTTCTAAATTGATGAAGTAATATTAAAAAATACTAACTTAAAACGCTCCCATACAATTAGTATGACGACTTACAGCCTTAAAGAAAGTCGGGTGTCGTAAGAGATAAAACTGTTAGAGATTCGTTATTTGTACGAATACATTGTAATAAAATAATAATACTACCGTTTATGGAATAATTAATCTAACATTTATTCTTAAATAAAAAAATATTCGTATTAAACTACTCTTTGAATGAACGGTTACGTACTAAATGTATGGAAGGGTTTGAACTTAATATTTGAGATATTTTTGATATTATTTCAAAAAAGTTATTAGTGTAATTTTACTCGTTGGGTAACGTACTTTCGATATTATTTGGAAGTTTTCTGATATCTGTCATATTTACGGAATTATGGTCTGGCCACACTTAACGATTACACCCTGTATAGTAGGCGAAAATGTATGACTTTTTTTCTCGAATCAGATGTCGTTACCATACTAAAAGTTCATCAACATGACTTATTAAATTAACCATCAAGAATTTACCGGTCAATAAAAAATCTGTATGCATGTCTCATAGTACAACAGCTTTGCTTACTTTCGGGTAAGGTTGATCTGTGTGCGAAATTCCATGTATGTCTGTGACTACTGATCTCCTACTGTTCACTGCGGTGTCACTCACAAAAACACAAATATGCCCCTATCCGTGTTGCATCTGTGCTGCAAATGCAACTCAACTCACTAAACATTCGTGAACCTTAAGTCCTTCCAGTAAAGTCTAGGTTTAGTTAATTCATTTCATTGTGGTGCAGTATTGCATTTGCGCAAACGTAAGAGGTAATGTAAACGAATGTACCGTCTGACGTAGGTAAAAGGAAATTTTACTTATAAATAAGTTATTCTCAAATTGCTACGTTTGGAAATATTTTACATATAAACATAGCAATTTTGCAGTTATCATATTTCATTCGGTTCTTATTTCCTCGTTTCTGCTAGAAGTGATCACATTTTAGCCTATATAGTGGCCATAGTACAGTGGCCATCAGATATATCTAAACGGCCAGGGCGCTCAGAAATATCTGAGCATCCCTCTATTATCATGGAGTTAGAGTGCATGTGGAGAATTTTTTGAATACCGTGGCAGCTCTGATATATCTGATAGCGACTGTACTATGGTATGTTTCTGTATTTTTTTTAATACCCTTATTCTTTTTGAAAGTCCTATTTGACGATACATTATAGGATTACAGCAAAAAAATCATCCCAATTTACTACTAGCGAAGGTACGTACCCGAAATAAAAAATGTTTCAACATTTTATAGCACCAATTTTTCGATTTGATTAAGATGTGTACTTGTACCAAATTGCACATTTCCAGTACTAATGCCCACTGCGCTATGCTGCGGACAGAGAGACGGACAGACGGACTACTATGGAGCCCTAAAAACCGGCTACGGTAATTAGACCGGTAATTATACAGTGGTTCCCAAACTAGGCCGAGCCTGTGTCTTGGGAACCAGAAGATGATTGTCATGATTTGATTTTGTAATGTAAAAATGTGTCAAATTCAAATACTTTTGCAATTTGTCAAATCCAATACAAAATTACGAGCTTGGATCTGCGTAGTGTATAGTGATGTGCCGTTACCATAATTTACGAGAATTTAGAGAATCTTGTGGTAACTTTCTCGGTAAGATTACCAATATCGGTAATTAATGAGAAAGTTGTCTAAATACACACATTTTCAATATTATTTTTCCAGGATAGTATTTAGTTGACTGGCCATGACTTATGTAGAAATTTTCAAAAACATCCGTGGGCGGGAACTACATAGTTTATTACCAAAATTACGGTAAATTACGGGCGTAAATTACCGAAAATTCTCTCCGCGAACGTTCTCAGGTAAAATTTCCTATAGAAAACTTTAATGTTTTCAATGATATTTTTAATTTTTTCAACTACTGCACATTAAATATTGTTAAAATGTGAACTCGTACATTAACGAGTATACAGGGTGTTTGGGATAACGATGTAGGAATTTCTGGAGGTGGTAAAGGAGACTAATTGGAAGAGTTTGAACCCTATTTACCTTAGTCCAATATGTGACTGATTTTTTTTAAATCACGTTTTTCGAAAGGTTTAGTTTTATACCAAAAATTTACTTTAAAAGTTAAATTTAAAACAAAATATGCAATAAATAGCATTGATTTTTTTATAATTAACATAACAATTAGTTGAGTAATAAATAAATAAAAAATTGAACTCCCACTTGCCACACACAACATTTTTTTAAATAATTTTTCTTGTTCATCATTACTGATTTCTAACAGTAAATTAAACTTTATCAGCCTGTGAAAAAAAAGTAGTCGAGATATGAGTTTTCCTATTCGTGTAAAAACATGCTTGATTTTCTAGGTTTTGATTACAAAAAAAAGTACAACAAAATAGCAATTAGTTTAAAAGTTATCGTCGATCAATTGTTGAACGCCGTCACCAAGCAAAATAAGTTTCTTGTAGTTAGTAGGCGTAGGCAAGTGTGAGTACAATTTTTTTTTATTTAAAAAAACTGTATTGGACTAAGGTAAATAGGGTTCAAACTCTTCCAATTAGTCTCCTTTACCACCTCCAGAAATTCCTAC
>JALPQI010026028.1:0-13201 GCA_025490895.1 Thaumatotibia leucotreta | reverse complement strand
AGAATCACGAGCTCTCTTTATCCTGATAGGAAAAAATAGTCCCAAAATGTTTATTTCATTCCGTTACAATTTTTTCATACATTTTGCATGGTGGTAACGGAGGGCAAAGTTTGAAAAATGTTTGCAAAATGGACAACATTTTCTCATATTAAGATCTTTAGAGCTCTCGATTCTAAGTAGAAATCCTATAAAAATACATACCTATCTTACAAAAAGTGGGGGGGACAACATAAAAAAAAAAAATTCTTCCAAACGCTCCGTGTTCCTATAATTGAAAGTTCGTATGCTCGAGGTTCTACTGCAGTACAAAGCAGTAAAATAAAAACGTGGATCTCTTTGTAGTCGACTGTACAAGTGCAGGAGATAATGCATTAAAAAAAAATACTTGGGATTTTCCATTTTAATTCGCTGAGAGGAAAACTGGGTAGCTAGTTTTTGCCCTTACTTAGGTAATTAAGTAGGTACATACTTAATTTAACTGCGAAGAAGGAATTATATGTACCAACAGCTAAGTAAATTCTTAATGAATGCTTTCTTTAGTTTTGAGAAATTCAGGTTTGAAATTGATGAATTCAACGGTATATAAAAACTTAAAAAATGAGTAAAGATATTCCCATAGATGATCAATAGTACATTACGACACAAGTGCGAAAAATATGCACCTTTTTGCACATGTCTCGTACAACGTTTTTTAGTACAGATGGCCCTCCGAAGTTTTGAACCTGACGTAAAATGACACACTTCTCGGACTATAGCGTAAAAAAGGCACCATCTTTAATAAAAACAGTACATTTCGATACAAGTCCAAAAAAAAAAATTCGACGAGGGTGAAAGTTGGAGCCCAAGTGAAACGAGGGCGACAATCATCCGAGTTAAAAAGAAGTTTTTACACGTGTATCGAATGACTTTTTTCATAACAAGTGCCTTAAAAAGAGAAATTAACGCACGCGAAGCGTTCGCAAAGTTTACTTTTCCGCACTAGCTAGGACAAATAATTTTACATAATTGAAGGCCAATTGGACGTAGTTTAGCGAAAATGAACCAAACTGAAATGTATCGCTGAAATAAATGACTTTTTCTTTTGACATAAGATTTAAATTGACAGATTTTGGTGGACTGGATCCTTTTCCATAAACGATGTCAAATTAAAAGTCATAATTTTTACAGTATTCTGGGACATGTTTTTGCGCATTTCTATAAACACCTTATTTTGCATTTGACTGTGTGTGATCGCCGTTTTTTTTATGTTTACATAATTGACCCCATACAAGTAATTTGTTATAGTCTAATTACCAATTGCACTTTATGGAGATCGCACGTGCTGATGCGACGGTAGTGCAGGAGACAGCCGTGGAATTGGATCTGGCTAAACATACGTTTTTGTGAAACATATCAAAGTATACAAATTATTAGATATTTTGGTTCGTGTTTCGTTAGTAGTAACACTATACTACATATGTATTAAATTCATACTCCAACAAACTTAACTAAACTATATTATAAAGGCAAGCAGGAATTGCTGTCTTTTATTGATTTCTTTCCGCATAATACAATATCATTACATATGTAAAAACTATTAAAAAATAACATTAAACTAACCTTATTCCTGCATATAAAACTCAAGTCCTACGGATCAAGAATCACTTTTGAAATATGGGTCCAAAAACTACGACAGGTTACAATGTCATATTATTGTCCAAGGATTCAGAATAAGCACATAGAATACATTATGTGAAGCTTATGTTTGTTAAATCGTAAACCAGTAAAAATAAACTTGTATTCAAAATATAAATTATAAATATTAGATGTCATATACCAAAGAAAAACGACCAAGATCACCTAATGTCCGAGGTGGGGATCTGACCCACGTACTCAGCTTTCGCGGCTGATGCCTGTACCCCTCGGCCACTCGGTCTTAGCAACCACCGGTCAAATTTTTCGGGTATATGCAATGCAATCCCTTACAAGGCTAGGCGCCATTGCCTTTTTTATTTATAATTTATATAGTATTAAGTAGTGTGACTACTGGGGAAAAATAAAAAGTACAAATCAAAATATTTAGTTAATAAATAATTTGATTTGTGTTTTCGCAAAACGTTCAAAATATAAGTCTAGAATTTTTTTCTTGAAAGCCTCGCCTGTATAACATAGTAAAATAAGTTCCGAAGGTTTCACTACAAAACGTAAGTCTCTAAAACGGAGTCGAGTCTAAGAATGGAGGACTCCAACGACTTGAGTCTTTAGTTGTACAAGTAAGAAAGTTCTTGATTCACTGAGGAAAAGTTTCCAGAATTGGGAATGTTCTTATGTAAACTTCTTTGAAACTTTTATGCTACGCCATTCGGGTCAATTTCTTTGGCACTATATGAGTGAATACAGTCACTAGCGTGAAACTCAAATATCAAATGTCGCAATCTGAACGAGAATGTTTTCGGTGGCATTTTGTATGAGAATTTTCTCGTGAAACTCACTAAGTAATTTTAGGGTAAATGTTCTGCAATTTGGACAGCCAAGTGTAAAAATATATATCAAACGAATCTTATTAATAATATGTTACGATGTTCTTATTACACTGAATTAAAGTGCACTGGGACATATTTTTGAGCATTTTTACATACACTTTATTTTGCTTTTGACTTTGACAAAGACAAAATAAGGTGTACACAAAAATGTTCTCTAATTCTGTGTAATAAGAACGTCGTAACATATTTATGAGCGGATTCTATCGATACTTATTTTTGCACTTGACTGGACATTGCTACCCGCTGTTTCTTAGAATTCTAATATAATTCTTAAATTGTTGTCGGGCGCTCGGCCTAGCCCTCGTAATCGGCCAGTGTTCGTGCTCGCATCAAATCAACTGATAGCGGTTCGTCAATTCATCCAATTTGGCGTCTGAATTGGCCGAATTTGTAAATAGAATTAGATCGCTGAGTTAGATGGATAGAAAATAATCCTTCAAAACAAACTATCTACCTGGGGCTTATTTCTCGAAAGCTTGTAACTTGTAATACAAGCGGAAGTCCTTATTAAATTAATAGTGTCAAAAAGAGACTTCCACTTGTATTACAAGTTACAAGCTTTTAAGAAGCGGGCCTCTGGTCCCAATTTCACCAGGGTCACAATTGCCACAATTGTAAAATATAAAAATAAAATATACCATAAAAGCTTATAATAAAATTATACATTGCGAGTGGCGGTAATTTAAAACACGAGCAAAGGGAGTGTTTTTTTTCTAATCAACACGTGTTACGGATTTTTTTTTCGCGTGTTTATCATACAAAGTTATTCAGTACAGATGGCCCTCCGAAGCTACCTGACTAAAAAATTTACCACTTTTCGTACTCGTACGTAAAAAAGCACAATGTACTGAAAACGAAATTTTAGATATTTATTTTCAAAACTACAATTTATGTACATAGATTAAATCGAACTAATCTTCTTAACCTATCCTAAGATTGGCCCTTGTTTTCCTCGCTGTATCGCAATACTGATGCGTTGTGCGAGGAAGTCGCCAGCTATTCCGTCCTTAGGTACAGTCAACAACACACCTGTGAACCCAGGCAAAGTGCCAAAAATATGTATACAGAACTTTATGGCCTGGACATAAAGGTGTGTCTACATATTTCTGGCACTTTGTATGTATTCACAGCTGTGTTGTTGATTGTACTCGTACATTTGCGACAACAATTTTAGATAAAAATATACTTTCGATATAGTGAAAATTGTTTGCCAGACTACGTAAAAGTTTATTTGCAAATGCACGGGTTTCATTCCGTGCAATATATGCTCAAACTGCAAGTGAGTTGACGTTGACACAAGCTACTCGATTCAATTTAAGCAGATGTATGTCTCATATATCTACGTGAAATGTCATTTAAAGCTGCCACTGTCTGAGGTTATATGTTATCTTATCTTTTATAAGAATGAAAGAGAATATGGGTGAGTAACTTTGTTGTTGTTGTGATAAATTACTCATAGGGGTCTCAATTAGGCACTGGTCTCACTGCGAGCTACGAAGCAATGAACTATGGGCTACAAAATCGAATATAAGATAACGCACTCCCGTGTAAAAAAAGAGACACAGCGATAGTCGCTTGGCGGTGATTGGCATATTTCACCATAATTACAAGTGTGACAATTGTAAAATATCACTGTTACTGACGTCACAGGCCTCCGTAGGCTACGGCTACCGCTTACTATCGGACGTCCATGTGCTTGTTTGCCACCAACATAAAATTATTACTAATAACGTAATTAAATCGTTAATAAACTACTTTTTATTTTCCGAAACCCGTGACAATTGTCGCAAGGTTTAGTATAATTCTCATTCAATCTTGACATGAGGTTCGGCATATGTCGGAATTTCGCTACAATTGTCGTGTTTTTTGTGACAATTGTAATTTTGTTTCGCAAAAAAGTAGTTATTTATTGCTGATTTATTAAAATACCTGCACTACATTTTATGTTGGTGGCAAACAAACGTACGGTCCTTCCGATTGTAAGTGGTAATTGTAGCCTATAGACGCCCCAGATTGGAGAAACAGTAAATTTACAATTGTAGCACTTGTCAATGTGGTGAAATTGGGGCCTGGTAGCTGGGCGAGTATCGCCGTGTCTCTTATTTACACGGGAGTGCGTATCTTTTGTTCGTGTTTATAACTGATAGTTCATAGCTTAGGCACTGGTCTCACCGCGAGCTACTAAGCTATGAACTGTGGGCTATAAACACGAATAAAAGATACGCACTCCCGTGTAAATAAAACAGACACGACGAAAGTCGCCCAACTATTAGCTATCACCGCCGGGCAAGTATCGCCGTGTCTCTTTTATTTACACGGGAGTGCGTTATCTTATGTTTGTAGTCCATAGTTCATAGCTTAGTAGCTCGCGGTGAGACAAGTGTGCAGTTCCTTAGGTACCTTCCCTCTAAAGCAAAGACATCCAAACTTTTTAAATTAGGAGATGCTTATGCTTATGCCCTGCAGCCCACCCTGGTTCCCGGTTCTGGCTCTATACACTGGTACAGTATCAGAACCGGGAATTCCCGGTTCTGGCCAGGCAAATTCAGAACCGGGACCCCTCTCTATCTGCAACTATGCTATTCTCTTATTCACACATTCGACGCTACGTTCGTCAATGAGCTCGACGTCGAGACAGCCTTGTCTAAAATCCTAGCTTTTGATTTGACATTAGGAATCGAGGCTGTGAGCGAGGTTGTGGGCGAGTTCGTCGCTGTTTTTCGTTAGAGAATACGAAGTTCGTACATTAAACGTGAAACTCTCGACGCAGTGTAGTTCCAGCTCACGCCGCATTCGTCGCCGAGCACTAGTGTCGTTTAAAGTACATTAGTGAATACCATTTTTAGGCTCGACGCTGCCGCAGCGCTGACACAGCACTGACAGCAAGGCGGTTTCCTTAGTAAATAACACTGCAGTGCACAGTGGACTAAGTTTGACTGTCGATGTGTGATGTAACAAGTCCATAAACAGGGTAGGGGAAAGAATGACAAGAAAAATATGGTCAACTCACCTATTGTAATATTGCATTGGTTTGACGTGCACAAGAGTATCGATTGGGGTGCAGCAACGGTATTGCATTACTGCAACTCGATCCGACGGTAAAACTCGAGGTAACTTTGTTGACATTTAAACAGTGCTTCGGGACGATAGATCAAAGATATTATCACACCGGAATCAGAAAGGGATTCGAAAGTACTGTTGACACAACAAATGACACATAATTTACCAAGGAAAGAGTTGTTTATAGATGTAGTGAGTGATTAATTTAATCTATTGTCTGTAAGTCTCGTCTAACTATGGATATATGAATATATCCTAGATTTACTTATACATTGTTTTTCAACAATTCCTTTAAATTCCATTCTAATCGCGGTTTGATAATACTTCAAACAGTGTATTTATTTCTAATATTACCAGTTATAGCTGTAGTAACTATACCATTTTTCAGTTGAAAGTAAAGAAAAGGTAAACGAACCTGCAAACTTGCATTATTTCATATTTACGCACTTCCCGAACAAAATTTTGGTTTTATTTTTATCACCAACTTAAAACATTAAACTTGAAATTCACAAACATGTTTTGTTCAAACTATTGATATTTAATTAGTGTTAACGTAAACATAGGTTGCATATAATTATCTGCGAACGTGTTAGTAAGGGTCACGGTCCATACAAAGTTGAAAAATTGTGGGCTGCGAGTTACAGTTTTGTAATTTTAACCAGAGCTAGAAGGTCTCAAAATAGTTGTTTTTAGATGTGGAGGGAAAACCAATTCCCCCTCTGAGCGCGGGGGGAGGGGGGTGAATGTGCATGCGGAAGGGTTGCGTTTAATTTTTTTTTACTAACTAATAAGGCCTACTATGTGTTGTTTGGTATTTGACCTAACCAAAGAAATATAACCCACACCAATATCGTCGCTGCGCTGGTTTAGATCAACCTCGGATCTATCGAATCAATGCATGGAAATGTCACCTTTCTTTTACACTAAATACGGGATTTTCTTCTAAAAATGGGCATTGAGATACGACGTTGAGTAATATAACGGCGATATTTGTCTGGATATCTCGACATGTCACAGACATGTTATTGTGTTGTCAGTTCTTTACTTTATTCAGGTTTGGGACCTCTGGCCGTGATAGGCTCTTGTGGAAGGTTCGTTGGGGCCGGTTATTTTTAGAGCTTTGAGATTGGTTATGCTTTGATTTAAGTATTTACTACAACAGAAATGTATTTTAACCAAACAAAGACTTGGCTTAAAGGATTAGTATATATTAATGTATGTAAGCTGTCCTAAAATTTAATGAACAAATAAATTGCATGGTACAATCACATCACTCACTACTCAAAAAAAATCTGAACATTTACAAATATAGCCATTCGTTGAGCATTATTTTATTAAGTATGGATGATGGACAGCATCGTCATCATAGTGGATATCCTGTGGTCACCAACCCACTTGCCCAGCGTGGCGATTATAGGCACTACCTCCTAATTAATAGACATATGTTCAGCAGTGGACTGCTAGCGAGTTTTACGTAACGAGCCAACGCTAACGTAACCGTTAGGTACTTACTAGCTGTAGCTGTATAGTCCATTTCAATTACGAAGGCCGAATTACGATGGCACTCGAAAATTTGTCATTTTATTGGTCCAGTGGTACGTGTCGTACACCGATGTTTGCAAAAAAAAAAAACACAAAAGGGTCAGGGTGCTTAGCCAAGTTGCCAATCGCTAGCGCTTCATCGTTAATCGCATCTAACTGTCTTTGTCGCACTAATATGAAAGAATGACAGAGAGGGAAAACTACGTTACGCTACTAAGCGCTAGCGATTTGCATCTTGGCTAAGCACCCAGGCCAGGTATCTTTCGTGATCACTGATCCTATTCTTGACGTCTAATGACTTTGTAAAGTGGAATCGGGCCTTCGTATTTGAAATGGACTTAACCATGGGTTGGAAGTAGGTAAAAGATACGTTAGGTTTTACTCGATACGTAAAGTCCATCCATCCTTAGCTGTCTTATCTGGTAAACAACTTTCTAACCTAAAAGTAAACATTTTCTCATATCTTAAAGACAAACGGGTGTTAATCGCGTAAACTTACGTTTAATTATATCCTGAAGTTTCGGGCATGACATTACACCCGCGGTCGCAGGCAGACAATACACATTTACAATACACATTAAATCAATACACATTTTCTGTTGTAATCTACCATATTTGCCTATACCAAAATACCTGTCCGTATTTGTGCAGTCCGACCGTAGTGATTAGTAAATTTCTTAATTTTTTATTAAAGAAACACCAGTTTACATGAAAACGTGTACTTTTGGGTTAGAAAGTTATTTACTAGATAAGACAACTAAGGATGAATGGACTTCACCTAATGTTTTAAATTCTTCTCGCTCGCACTGACACATTAGTAGAGCGAGCGCGATGGCATGCATGACGTATCGAGTAAAACCTAACGTCACCGATACTTGCAAAGTCATGGCGCAACTACTGATGGTACGGGCGGTAGCCGGATAGAAAGTCTCATGGTATATACAGGGTGTAAGTCTAATACGGGCGAAGCTCTTAACGGGTGTTAGTTTACGACATAATAAGTACATTTAATTAACTTTTACTTAAAATTTGAGCAACAAAATTTTCCATACAAAATAATTCGGCGCGCAATGTAGAGCAACATACGCGACTTAAATACTCGTTGACAGCTAATTTCAAAAGCAGATGACATAACTGCCATGTCAACAAAAACAAATGTTCGGACCTACATTGCTGCTCCGACAATCTTAAAAAAATTCTGTGGGGTCATAATTATGAGTAACTTTAAAAAAACCTTGTAATCTATGATTACACTAATGAATCCCATGCCTGGTTTAATTGATCGCCCGTATTAGACTTACACACTGTATAGGTAAATTCACTAAAGCTGCACGAATGGAATGAATGAAATCTATCATTGTGTGTATGCGGTCGTCCTATACCAACCTGTATCTACTATCATTTTGACATCCACACGTAGATATAGTTCAGGAAATATTATTTGACCGACTGTTATCTTACTTACGACCTTTTGTTTTGCGTTAACACTTACTAGACAATCAGCAGTCTAGCGCTTTTCTATTTTTAATGATGCAAAACAAAAGGTCGTAAGTAAGATAAGAGTCAGTCAACTAATATTTCCCCAACTATACTTTCTGTCACTTACTCGATCCATTCGTGCCAGCTTTCGTGAATTTACCTGTACTAAGGAACTAGGGTCAGAAACAAACTCCCACGAGAAACGTTCCGATCGTAGGTAAAGCGAATGAAATTTTATTAAAAGTTCACTCCACCAGTTTCTTATTGGATTTCTGTTGCCAACGAATCTCCATAGAGTTGCCCGTAGTTCGATGTTCCTGGATTTGCATATTTAAATAGTTATTTGGATGTTCGAGAATGTTCGGAAATCTTTAAATAAAAGGATTAAAGTTCACGCTTCAATTTATATTAATTGCATTAAAAACGGTCAAGTGGCAGGGTTCTGTTTAAATTTTATAATTATTTAGCTATTTTATTTTATTAAAAAAAGATAAAATGATAATCAGGGATCGGACAAATTTGCGTCATCGTTCGCAATAATGTGGTCATGACACCAAATTTGATTGAATAAATAATTAAACGAATAATTTCTTGAAATTTGATTGCGAAGCTTTGAGGGGTCTATTCACAAAGGTTTTCATAGTTACCGGTGTCAAAAGGTTATTTTGTGTAAATGATTAAATTAATAACTATTCAATCAACTTTGGAGTCATGTCCATATTATTGCGAACTGTGACGCACATTTGTCCGATCTCTAATGATAATATATCTCATATTATACTTACCTACCATCAAGTCAGATAGGGGCCCGTTTCTCGAAAGCTTGTAACTTGTAATACAAGTGGAAGTCTCTTTTTGACACTATAAGTTAGATAAGGACTTCCGCTTGTATTACAAGTTACAAGCAAGAAATAGGCCCCAGCAGGCCTTGCCAAGATGCCATTTTGCAATCGTATACCATAAGGGATAAGTAATATTAGAATGACAGATTCGAACGATAGTCACGAGGCTATTTCCGTATATTATTATAGTCACGTGACTTGTCGCTTATCGTATACGAATTACGATTGCAGAGTGGCATATGAGCTAAGCCCGCAGAACTATTTACTAAACGTGTACTGTAACCTCTAAAGTCCTGCGTAGATATTTATGAGCACCCTATATATATCACTACCCTATTCTTCTTCTATTTCCCTTTCCTTCTATTCGCTGGTGGTAGAACCTCGTGCAGGGTCCACCCGGATAGTTACCACCGTCTTACCCGTTAACCTGCCGCTAAATAGTTAGTACTGTGTTCCGGTTTGGGGGTAAGATAGCCGATGTAATTACTGGCATAAAGGCAATCTATCTAAGTCCTCAGGGTAGGCAGCGCATAGGCGATTTTTTGGTCACTATGTCCATGGGCCTCAGTTCCCGCTTTCCATCAGTTGTCTACCTTTGTCACAAAAAAAAAACAGATGGCGCGACCGTATAGCTTGATTAGATTGAACAAAAACATGATTAACATTTTATCATCAAAGAAAAAGAGCATTGAAGGTTTCTTAGAACTTTCCCTAAAGGTTAAATTATTATTTTAGGGAGAACATTATTTTCAATGTAACTTTGGAAATGGAAATATTCTGGAAAGATCCCAGAGCACTTCACGCAGACTCCGTAAGTGAAATATCGAAGATACTTTTTAAAGACAAGTGCAAAAATATGTATCAAAAAATCCTCCTATAAATATGTTAGGACGTAATTATTACACATAATTAAATTCCCCTGAGACATCATTTTGAGTATTTTTATACACACGTTATTTTTGACTGTACACTAAATCTTCAGCCTACTTGAGTCCACTGCTGGACATAGGTCACTCCTTAATCGGACCCGTACGGACGCTTTAGGAGGCCTATAACTGCCACGCTAGGAGGATTGGAGATCGCAGTAGAGACTCCGCTATGATGACGCTGCTACCTACCATCAATCTTCTGTAAGGGCCTATTATTGAAGTGTTTATTTTTGAAATCCATGCCTGCATTTTTACTTTTTACTATCATTATATTCGTACACGTTTTTCACCACCTAACGCTTCCCGTGGGTTCAATTAAGTGTCAACTAAGGGATTAATAGTACATTACATCAGAGGCCGGGAAAATGAGGATTGCCGGCCAAGTTGGTATTATACAAGATAGGTAACGAAGCCGCGAATCCGTTTTCACGCCGAGGCATGTATAGTGATTTTCTCACACATACAAAGAAATACAAAAAAATAATGACAATGTTGTCGAAATAAAAAAAAAGTTACTTTGTAGGCCTAGGCCTGAAAAGTGATATGAAATTCCATTTCCATCCCAGTGAGTTACTGCGCCCTAAAAGCGATACTTCCGAGTCTATTTTAAAGAACGTAATAGTACATTGTGTATTTAGGGCGGTAAGTAAGAATTTGCGAACGAGTGTGAAAGTAAAGCCCAAGCCGAAGGCGCGGGCTTTACTTCACACGAGTTCATAATTCTTGTACCGCCCGTGGTACATTCAATGTTTTTCATCACACCTGTGATGCAAAAAAGTAAATAAAACAATATATTTTCACAAAACTACTCTAAAATGGTCTAAATCAGGGATGACTTAATTTCATCATTTTCATAAAAGAAATCTCGGCGCGGCGCGCGGCGTGCGCCGGACCGCGCTAGTGCGACGTAATGTTGTATGAAAATCCTTAATGACGCACGTACGGCGGCGCGCATCACCGCAGCGTATTGGCGCACATCACCGCAGCGTATTGGCGCACTTACTGAACAGGTGTGATGAAAAGACAATAATTTCATTGCATGTTTGAGAAAAGTGTATTTTTTGGCCATTCGTATTTGGGCTTTTCACTTTTAGACGCACCGAACTGACGTGACATTAAGAAACCATACCTTGACGAATTACATTTTGATTGTTGTTGTATTCTGGCCATTTTTCCCGCAAACGGCATCAAACGTGCTTATTTTGCGTGGTCAGACAGAACGCTGGCCCAGTACTTGTTGGGGACTTCACATACACCCTTGAATTTCTTCCCAGATGTATGCAGGTTTTTTCACGATGTTTTCCTTCATAGTAAAGCACTTTGTGAATATGAAATGATACCTTTTACCTACATAAGTTTTTTAAAAACTCATTGGTACGAGCGGGGAATTGAACCCACGACCGCGGCGTAGCAGCCGTGCGTTTTACCGCTAGACCACAAGCGCTTTTAAATTTCGATTATCGCAGATTGGAAATAACGAGAGTCGACTGTTTTTTTGAGCCATAAATGAAAATGAAATGAGGGGACTAGGTATAAAGTGATCTGTGTATACAGTAGTGGTTGTATCTAAGGCGATAGTATCGGAATCCGTCCTTTTATCGCAACCCCTCTAGTCCCTTGGGATTAAGGCGTGATATTCCACCCCCAAAGCAAGGATCTCATAAATATTCGGTTTAAATTGTGTTTCTATATTCAAATACTAAACAATAAGATTTAATGACAAATACATGTTCATACATTATCGCTTCAAAAATAATTAAAACTTGAAAAATACACACACACACCTATACAGGGTGATTGAAGACCGATGCAAAGCTTTAAGATGAAGTAAGTATAGACAATTTAGAACAATTAATGCCATGGTTGTCTTTGACGAAGACTGGCTATTTATTTTAATATTTTTTTGGGTTTATTTAACCAAATTACCCAAAGTACCCTTTACTCAATTGTCGCAAAATTTAGAAGGCTTGTGCTGGTATTTCGCTCAATTATCGTGTTTCTTGAGACAAATGTAATTTTACTCCGCAAAAAAGTAGCTGTTAACTTCTAATTTATTAAAAAAAAATGAATTAAATGCAGCAAATAAACATGGGTGAATCAACTTTTTCTGTATGTTATAACCATGGTTACGGTCGCTTGAGTCACGCTGGTTACATGCATTTTTCTGGTGTTAATAAACCTTTTCCTTGATGGGCCATCTACAAACATGGACTATATGCATGTTTGCATAAATTAAGTAGCATAATTTTGCATAAAACCAGCGTGACTCAGGCGACCGTAGCCATGGCAATAACAGACAAAAAATGTTGATTCACCCACATACGGGCCGTACGTAAGCGGTAACCGTAGCCTAGATGTAGCGTTTTTTGCAAATGTCTCACCTGCCTCCATGGCCTAATAGGGGCCTAGTAATACCTCTCGCTTCTCACGATACAGGCTGGCCCTAGTGCGAGCGAGAAGTGGATAGAGAATAACGCGCAATTTTATCAAATCAAATGACAGCTGAAATTAAATTAAATCTTGTAAAAATAAATTACTGTTCACAAGTCGATGATTGCTCGACATGTTTCGACCCATTAGGAGGGTCCTCATACAGAGCACCCTCGGTCAAGACCCGACGTGATCTTTTAGACATTTTCAACTTATATTTCAGCGTATATTCGTGAAATATAAATTGGTAACTTTCTACCTACATTATAGTAAAAATAAACATTCAAGTTATATTTCTCGAACTACCTATACAGGGTGGGAATGAGTATACCGACAGACTTTACCAATGCGTTTTTGATGTCAAAAGAAGTAAAAAATATTATGAGACATATGTCAT
>JALPQI010026027.1:0-13943 GCA_025490895.1 Thaumatotibia leucotreta | reverse complement strand
TCCAGTATGATGACGCTGCTGCCCATCATCAATCTTTTATTAAATAATGGTCAGTGACACTTCAATCCCTTAGTCGACTCTTACGACACCCGCAGGAGGAGTTGGGGTGGCGACAAATGTACTCTTATTGCCGTCACCACACGGATGCCTTAACAACTATCTTGCAATCGACCATGAAAATTAATCAAATTTCGCACGTATAAAGCTAATAAAATTAACCTCATTTACGATACGGAAGTAATACAATATAATACAAAATAAACAGCCGGAAGACATGATTCAGAGCGGGCGTGATTTAGCAAATCTCTACCAAATATGGCGCCTACAGCCTTGTGGTTCCAACCAGACTATCGATCTCATAACCAGTGTAATCATGCCCTTATTTCTGTCACAATTGTATACCAAGATAGATCAGTGTTGTCGTGGTGTTAGTCCGTGCGATGTGAATAAAAGTGTGGCCTTGTTCTCCCGATAGAAGAGTGGAAGCGATTTGCATGTGGATTGGGCTTATATGGGTGGTTCAAGATCAATTCCTGTAGTTCACGTTTGAGATGGTGGTTTCATACGCAGTTAAATAATTCCAGCATTCATATTTTAATACAATAATAGCCCTATAAGGAACAATATTGAATATAAAAGACAAAAAGAATTGTAATTTAAAAACCTGAATAAGCAGTTATCAAAGTTCTCGTTAAAGTTTCTCTATTTGTTAAAATGAATAATTTTGTCTATTATTTCGCATACTTAAGAAATTGTACGATATTTAAAACCTTATTGTATTCTGGCCATTTTTCACAACACAACATCAAACGTTAGGCACGTTTGATATAGAGTTGAGTGGCTTGTGTGTAGGAAACTTCTCATAGGTACAACCTTGAATTTCCTCGCAGATGATGTATGCATGCAGGTTTCTTCGCAGATGTATGCAGGTTTCCTCACGATATTTTCCTTCACCAAAAAGCACTTGAATCTTAACCCTTCGTCTGTAGTTGGGTCAAAATTCTTTCCTTTGTCTTATTTTGTGTCCCTAAAAAACGTGACGCAGTGGTGATTTTTGTATGAGATGATGTTTTGTTTCCAATTTCTGTTATAGGGATTAAAATCTAGCGTGAAAAAAAAAATACAAGTGCACCGGATTTTTTTTACATACTGAGTCGAAACAACTAAAAGCGTGACAGAGTGGTATGAAACAAGACAACGAAAATAATTTTGACCCAGTTGCTCTGTGCTGTGCCATTGCCATAGTGCTGAAATGGACTTTGAATGCAAATTATGAATCGATTTGAGTTCAATATCTATTGTACGGGTCCTTATCAAATACAGACGACTGTCTGTAAATCAATAATCAAAGAATCATTAGGTAACTGAATTTTGTATATTAAAAAAAAAATATATAACAAAATAGGATAACGGTAAATCCTAAATGTGTAATTTACCGTTATCCTATTTTGTTAAAGGATACCTACCTAGGTGTTTGTCATTATTCTGTATATTATATCAGCGACTGTTGCAGCAACACAAGCCTTAGGGTGCGGCTTCTCTGACTCGGAGAGGAGCGGAGATGTGCAAAATTGACCAATTACATTCTTCAAATTCAAAATTCGAAACACTGTGATGCGGTCTCATTGGCAGAGCTCCCATTTCCCATTCATTGGAGCCGCATGCTTATTCAGTTTACCAAGGGACTAAACCGGTTTGCGTAAGATTATTCCACAACAATTATATTTAATAATATGACTAATTCTATATCATATTTTCTTCATCAGTCGTAAACCTTCGTGATTTTGACATATATGTTCACTGTGTAGGCGACAGCGACATATCGTCGCATTACTTACGCAACCTCGGATCTACACCTATCAATTCATCAAAATGCCGACTTTCTTGCACTCTGAGTACGGATGTTTATTCCATAAAATGAGTATCGCAGATACGAAATTGCGTAAGTATTGCGGCGATATGTCGCCAACTGCTTTGAGATATGTATCTCGATATATTTGGTAAGGTCTCATTGAAAAGCGAATGTCTTTGGTAGGAGTTTATTTATTATAATATCTATCTAAGATACGGTAAATTATTACAAAACGACAATATACCAGGACCGAATTACTGGCTCTAAGACTTACACATTCTATGACTCACATAATTATATCTAAGTGTGGTTTTATACAGCATATGTTTACTTGTGTTTTGTTTAGTATTTAATAGTATATATTATGTTAGAAGTTTCATTACCAATTCTTTTTTTGGACATTTACGATGGGGAGTAGCATGGACACACTATTGCGTTCACCAACTCGCTTGCCCAGCGTGGCGATTACGGGCATTTTCTCCTAATGAGGTAATCGCATTGGATGACAGGCCTAAGTCCAGCAGTGGACTGAAACAAGCTGATGTGTGTGGTTTTATGAAATGTCTGATTTCGTAAATGCTACCAACTGACACTTGAAGAAAAAATAGAAATGCAGCAAATTTTGAAATTAAATTAATATTTCTAATCTACGAACATGAAATGCCCTTTTATCGGATAGTTACAATCAGCAACAAAAGTAAACACGTAAAGTGTTTAAAATTATCCTGGCTAGGACTTACGTAAGAGCATGTGAAGAATATGACTACCTCGCCATCATCTTCTGTTTTTCACTGTACTATTTAAATAATTACTAGGGCTCTCGGTCGTGTCCGGGTTTCGTGTACCCGTTTCCGTGTACCCGTTTCTTTGCTACCGGGAAACGGGTTTCTTCCCGTTGGGAATGTTTAATTAGGAACCGTGTAATTAAGACACGGATACCCGAGTACCTGTGTCTGATCCGCCCTCAATGTGTAGGGGCAGTGGCAATCTAAAATATAGGTACGATTTTATATTTGAACAAAGTATTGAACCGCATTTACCCTGCAACAAAGAAAATGTCTAGCTGCGTAATTCGTAAAAAACTGCGAATTGTTCGGTAGGTATTGTTTTGTTTCAGACTTTTTACTAATAAAAACATAGGTTTTTCGAATATTCAATTGTAATGGATCCGCAAGACTCAAGCTTGGAAAAGTTTCTAAGTGGCTCCGCGGATCCGCGCTTGGAAACGTTTCTAAGTTGGAATGGTTTCTTGGCGTTTCGTGTCGTTCGGGTTCTTAGTACCGCCGGTGCTAAGGATACGTGTACACGTGTCTGCGGGTAACACGGATACCGGTAGCCCTAATAATTACCTTTAGAGCCAGCAGCCGGAACTAAGAGCCTACTGAACTGGTGCATAAATATGTACACACAATCCTTGTGTCAATGGTGTAAGGTAACGATTTGTTTACATATTTATTTCCAGTATTATACAGTCGCCAACACAATTGACCATTCGTGAATCTTATACTCATTGTAATAAGGGTCAGATATGGTCAGCTGACTATGTTGACGATTGTACGAAAGAACAGATGTAGTGAACAATCTTTTCCCTTCGTATTTTCATGGAAACGTGAGGATTTAACTTTCTGTCTCAATAAGCTTTAGTGCAAAGGATACTGTATTTCATTATGGGGCTTGTCTATTAATCACGTTATACTGTACAGGGATAGGGGAAGTCAAGAAAAAATCACCAATTATCACTATAAGGGGCGGGGGGTGTTCATCGGACAAATACGTGTAATTTTTTGTTATTCTGCTGAACAGCATTATTGCTAGTTAAACAATTAAAAGTAATCCATACCTTTTTTAAGATGACTTCTTAAATAAAACAATACCTATGTCAAACCCTGGGCTAGTGTAGGCAATTGGGGGGTCCTGAAAATATCACTAAATATCACCATGGGGGAGGGAGGGGTCTAAAATAGGCCAAAATCGTATGACGTGATTCATGGACAAGCCCTTGACAGTAATTTCAATTCGGACGATTCCGTGAAAAGGTGAAGGAAAAATGTATACACTACCTACATCTCTGTAGGCGCAATACACAACAACGAGCATTACATATCGTGATATTTTACTGTTTTAACGCCATTTATTTAAACCCGATACATAATAGATTGGGACTATTCCTGTGGCGGCATTCCGAATATAAGAATCTTTCGTATTAAAAGCTATTTGTAAATTGGTTTTGTGCATATAGTTACTATAATTGTAGTGGCAGATTTTAAGCTCGGGTTCAAATACATAGCACTAAAATATTTATAATTAATTACATTAATTCGATTAATCTAAAAATAAAGCTACGGCTGCGATATAAGTCCATAACAAATTCTGATAAATAAAGATATAAATAAGTACCAACTCTTAAATATTTTCTTAGTATCCCAAAAGATATGAAATCATTGCTTTTACTATACTAACTTTTGTTTAACAATTAAACATCGAAATAAATCGTTTATCGTAATAGTTGCTTTATCAATAATGTCATGACCATGGAATCAGTTTGATTGATAATTTGACCAGTTTTAAGAGATATTATTCTGCACCTGTGCGGGATTTTTTTTAGTTTCTCGTAATAATGCATTGTTAATTTTTGTATGATAGTCGTGTTAAAACGTGTGAAATGTTAAAAGCATATACACTTGTATGATAAATATTTAGATGTTTCCTTCATTCATTTTAGATTTTTTCCTGAAACACTGCGGTCTGACTACAAGCATTTCTGATAGATGTGATTTATCGCCGGGTTTTCATTTTCATAACAATCACTTTAGAAATTTAATTATAACATAAATCTACCTTAAATAGCCTCAATTGTAAATACACATTACAATGACAAGAGACGAAATATAATTTAAACATAGACAAGTACATGGCAAAGGAATGCAAAATGCAATCATTTAACACTAATTATACAAAGCGCTTATAATAATATACGTATAATACGTAGTAAAATATCTGCTGGTAATAATGACAATGTCTACCCGAATAAACACGTATTTACTCAACAATGACATCAATCACTATTGTATTATTGCTATTACATCATAAGATAAATAACATAACGGTCATCAAGACCGAAATCTTGGTTTAACTGGCTCTCGAATCGGATTTATAAAAGTAAAAACATCTAAAATTCTAAAATGTCAATACCGTTCGTCAGTAGAAAACAATAAAAATGTAAACAAACCTAAAAACTAGCATCTTTTCATAATCATTAATCACACACGTTTAGAACACAATCTTGGTTTTATCACCAACTTAAAACATGAGTTCACTTAGTTTTAGTTAAAATATTTCCTTCGGTTACCGCGAGGATTACACATGAAATAAAACTATGAAAACGGATAAACTCGCGTATATGAATTAACTCTAACTTCATTCCGACGTTTCGAACGCTTTACAGGGTTCGTGGTTTGCGGGCTAAGTTAAAGTTAATTGATATACGCGAGTTTATCCGTTTTCATAGTTTTATTTCATGTTTTAGTTATAATTATTAATATTTATTAGTATTGGTATTACGTAAAAATATATCTGCGAACGTGTTCTTCGATATGTGTCAAAGACGTCAAATGCTATGGAAAGTGACTCATATTTGTTTACAACTTGCTTGGATTCTATTGACGATTGGTTTAAAGCATAGTGTAGTACTATTAAATATCAGTATTAATTTATTTGGGTCCTTATCTGGCGCAAAGGTAGTCCAACGTTGAACGAGGAAACGTGGCAAAATTTGCCGATTTCAAAGAATGAACATTAGACAGTTTAGAAATGAGTCTTATATATATGACGTTAAGACTATCGGACAAATGGAGTCTTACCCTGTTCCAAAAGTCCAGGATGCTTAGCCAAGTTGCCAATCGCTAGCGCTTAGTCGTCAATCGCAGCTAACTGTCTTTGTCGCTCTAATATGAAAGAGTGACAGAGAGGGAAAATTACGATACGCTACTAAGCGCTAGCGCTTGGCAACTATAAGGTTATTGGGAGCCATTGCGCATGTTACAACCCATGGAGGGATTTTTGAATAGTTGTTTTTTGTTTTTGTTTATGATACTGGTGGTAATCGAAATATGGTAATCGAAAACCCACAAAATACAACAGGAGAACATCAGTTCGAATAAAAAAAAATCACGTGGTGATGAATTATGATGCAAATACAGCGTGTATTTTTTATTTTACCTCTAGGGTCTCTACACGCTCTATTTGTGAATAGGTATAGTAAGCGACTTTGACCATACTGTAACTAATGTATGTATCACATAGTAGAGCAAAGAAAGAAACCTGTGAATGAATGTGTAAGTCATACTGACCAACTTTTACTACCGGGCCAACGCCGAAATCGCGAAAAAAAAATTGGCCGTTTCATACATTCCGGCCGGTGGGATGCTGCCATTTTGTATGGGATAGTCAACTTTATTCTCGCAATTTCGGCGTTGGCTCGGTAGTAAAAGTTGGTCAGTATGACTTATACATTCACAGGTTTCTTTCTTTGCTCTACTATGTGATACATAGTAATTATGATCAAATAAAATTGAATGGAAACACTAGATACATTATAAGCAACTTACAATTCGAGTTATACTATTGAATATGAGCTAGCAACATAATCACAACCTTAATTAAATATCCTAGTTTCCAACCTACAATAATTAAGCTGCATTTCACTTAGTTCTGAAGAATTTTAGCGCGCAATTAATGATATAGTACTTGATACATAAACGTATAATCGCGTAAAGTTACATTTTATATTATCCTGACGTTTTGGGCATAACGTTACACCCGTGGTCACAGGCAGATTAAGGGTGAAGACACATTTATCAGAATGCGTACTTGTTGCGCGAATTTGTCTTCACCCTAACGTCATGCCGTTTCGGGCACGTCATATTAAATGTAAGTTTACGCGATTAAGACCCGTTTGTCGTTAAAATTTGAATGATAATGTAAAATGTGATTGGTCTGTGTATCTATTTGACAATGGTATTTTTTACCGACTTCAAAAAAAAAGGACTCAATTCGACTGAATTTTTTTTGTTGTATGTATGTTACCCGATATCTCCGAGAATCGTGAACCGATTTCCCGTTGGCACCATTTTGAGGTCTGATGATGGGATCTTGGAGAAATCGAGGGATCTCTTCAAATGTTATAGATACATATGACGCTTTTGGTAATTTTCATTCATTTACAAGAATTTGCATTCAGAAAGTAGGATTTGAGGAAACCAATTATGGAAACAAATCGGGGATCTTGGAGAAATCGGTTGAACTCAGTTTTTTAAATTTTTAATTTATTTGGTGATTATTCAAAAAGAGACAAAACACATTTGAACTAAAATTGAGAATATGGAAGTTTATGAATAAGAGGGATGCAATTATATGGCCAATATTGTATCTATACAAATTTTGAGTGATTTGATAAGTGGTTATTGGTCTAAACGTCTTACCCCCTTATTCGTAAACGTCTGCTAACTTAACAAGCCGCTAATAATTGTTTGTCCCTTTCGGTCTTAACAATGTGTCCAATTGTCCATAAGAGCAAAAGGGACAAACAATTATTAGCGGCTTGTTAAGTTAGCAAATGTTTATGAATAAGGGGGTATGACAGGTACAGCCATATAAGTAACCGATATACAGTTTTCAGTAAATACGTTTATCGGATTATACCAATAAATCAAACAAGCATAAACATTACATCGATAAAGTAAAAAAAAATACACGCTCTGATAAAATGACGTGTCAATTTATCATGTTCATTTATTGCATTTTAATACGAGTATTCTCGTAAAACTTTAAATACATCAAAATGATTTTCAATCAATTTATAATGCTACAGTTATATACTATCATACATTTTACTCTAAACAATATAAAACAACAATGCTTTATACCTACTAGTTGCAACAAAATATTAAAAATAATTACATACCTACTCGTATATTATACGACGACGTACAAAAAAACATTTAAATGAGTCTCGAAAATATTTGAACCAATACGTACAGTCGCCATTATATATCGGAGCTGTCACGGTGGTCAAAAATATCTAAACATGCACTCCAACACCATGATAGTAGAAGCCTGGATGCTTAGCCAAGATGCCAATCGCTAACGCTTAGTAGCATATCGCAGTTTTCCCTCTCTGTCACTCTTGCTTATTGGTGCGACTAGCGTTGAAAATGTCGGAAAAATCTTTGTTTTTTTTCCGTTTTTTTCGGGTTTTTACAGAAATAATCAATGTCAATGTCACTGTCACTCCTTGCTATCTATTTCTATGACTTTTCTTCGATGACATCGCGTTATCCTGGTAAAAGTGAAAATTAGATCTAATTCGCATTGGTTTAAAGTTGAAAAGTATAGTGGAAACTTTCATTGATTTTTTCGATAAAATCCGGAAAAAAAACAAGCTGTTTGGAAAAAATCGGGATTTAATCCGGAAATTTTCAACGCTAGGTGCGACAAAGACAGTTCGCTGCCTTTCGTTTACGATTGACGATTAAGCGTTAGCGATTGGCAAGTTGTCTAAGCACGCTGCTCAGATATTTGTGAGCACTCTGGCCGGTCCGGTATATCTGATTGCGATTGTAATAGCCATGATATTTTGAGGTGCCGGGCCCTATCGCAAATTTCGGGGATTTTTTCTCTGTCACTCTAATAACGCCTTCGTTGGAGAGACAGAGACAAACAAACTCCCCAAATTTACGAATTTCTGTGTTCGCTGTAGTAGACCTGGGTACGAAATACTTTTAACAATACACTATTGTAGTATTTTTTTAAAGTATAAATTAAGGGAAGCTACAGTACTTACAGTAAATAAGAAAATTGGCTGCTATAAAAACTTACAAGCTATTACATTTGGTCAACTTGTCGCAAATTTCAATAATTTCATTTATGAAATGATATCGATTTAGATATTTATCAAGAGTTGAAAATATTCAAAAAGAGTGGATAAAGATGCAATTCAAGGAAGAGCTAAATATTTATATAAGGATATAATTGATAATTTAACTGGAATACCATTTTTTCGACAAATGCCTACTACAAAAGATAAGTAAAGGATAAACTTACCCCCTTATTCATAAACATCTTCTAACTTGCTCTTTTTCATAATGCAGGCCGATAAGTATTATTTGTCCCTTTCCGTCTGATCAACATGTCTATAACCGAAAGGGACAAACGAGGCTCACCGGCTTGCTTAGCAGACGTTTATGAATAAGAGGGATATTCTTTAAATACTCTTTACTCTTTTACATATCCAAACACAGCATAAATGGAATAATCGATTGGAATCGAAACGAAAGCACATTTTAAATAACTTTATTCCGAAATAATCTTGTTGCAATAAGTTGGCCAAACTTTGACACGAACGTTACATTACTACCTAACGACCTAGGTTCACCTAGGTCCTGACTAGGATGCGTCACAGAAACGTGTCTTAAGCTAAGAGAGTACATTGAGAAAATTATAATTACATTTTGTGCCGCCCCGCGCAAAACTTAAACGCTAAGCTAAAAGGTTTATCGGTTTGAGGTACTTATGTTTACGTAGTTTATATGTGGCTGTGTTGTTATAAAGGTGCGACCACACCGCAGCTTAAGCTTTTGACAGCCATAGTTGGCTATAGGCGGAGCCGGAAAGTCTTGCTACGGATGCCAACCACGGCTACAGCCGTCAACGTTGCCGATACAATAGCGACTTACTCGGTAAATCGTAAAATTACATTTCGCTTAAATAATTGTGTACGCGTGGCATCTGGCTCGGCATATTCCTTCGCCGTCTGGCGGTCAAAAGGTTAAAAAATGGTGACGGTACGCGCCGTAAAGGTATAACTTTAACGCATCCACACCGATGCTCAATATATGCAGTCGCAACGTGTGTCCCATAGGCACTGGTCTCACAGCGATAATAAAAGATACGCACTCGCGTGCAAAAAAAAAGAGACGCGGCGATACTCACCCGGCGGTGATAGCTGGGCGAGTATCGCCGTGTCTCTTTTATTTACACGGGATCTGACGCAAAAGATGCGTATCTTTTGTTCGTGTTTATAGCCGATAATTCATAGCACAGTAGCTCGCGGAGAGACCAGTGCCATACGAACGATTTTTGACGCGAGCCTTTTATGAAGCAGTTTCAATTTAGGATTCATCATAGCGATTCCTTACCATCAACGTTTTTTATCTGCGGTGTGGGGAGCAAGCGGTTAAATGGTAAACATACGTCGCGTCACAGCGATTCCGATATTTTTAATCTATCTGCCATCAGTAAAGACCCGTTTATTTTATTTTTTAATGTATTATATACTATAACATAACACATTTTCATGTAGCACAGTACAAATGCAACATATATCTTCAAATCAATCCAGATTTGTCAAATTGAATATTTTTTCTTATCGGGAAAGAACAGTGTCAGAGTTAAGCGTCTTATTTTTGATAATAAGTTATTAATAACAATAAAATTAAATTATCAGTGCTTTTCCTATACATTTAAGTTCACTTCTACAGTAAAACGAACACGATTCATAAGATTTTTCAAAATACTATATACGCAAACGTTTTAATGTTCGTTGGTTTCTTAGAGTCCCGCTCTCGAGATATTGAGGTGAAAAGATAAATATAAAATTTGATTGTTTGGTAAGAGGCAGAATGCAAGAATTCCAACTACTCTATTAAAATTAAGTTGGTTGAGGTAATACCAATTGAAACCGTCTTTATACTGTTAGCAAGACGGACGATAACATATGAAAAGTAATTTCACTCCAACAAAGTGAACACGTGCACAGCACTAATAACATTTTGCAAAGATAAGTACAGATTAGTATTATAAACAAGTGGGTGTGATGACAATGCTAAAGCACTAATTAAAATTATTCACGATTTATTTTCATGTTTCCAAAGATCGCTAATGACTCTGTGTCGTTGCTTGAAAGGGATAGTCTTGGTCCAAATACGATAGCAGAAAGTTAACACTAAACATACACTAATAAAAACATTTACGTCACATATATGTGGGTAATAGGAATAAATCAGTCTCGTTAGGTACGTGGGCCGACTTTTGAAATCGGTCTGAGGAAATAGGGACCCTGTTTTGTAGAGAATTGGCACTGATATTTTTAATTTCAACAAGAATATAATACTCAATCCGACAAATCTAGCACCTTCTTTGAGACTCAAAGAGTCCGCTCTCTCAGTCCAAATTATATACATTTCAGTCTCACTAGTCTTACGTTTCTTTTCTAAAATAGCCGCAACTACATTAAAATCACTTTTTTTGTGTGCACCCTTATACAAAACCACTAAGTTTTTTGAGATTTTTGAAAACTTATCTTTTAGCGTCTGATAAATGTGATGTGTTATAATAATTCTACAGCAGAAACTTACTGTACTATTAAAATACAACCGGAATTCGTTGGAAATAAAGTCAAAATGGACATAAACCTGCGGTTTGTTATAACAAGAAATGCATACAAACGTTTTGGCTTTGTGGTTCAAAAAGTGATGCAAATGAAAAGATAAACTTTTGGAAATAACGTCAATAATTGCCTTAATTTCAGAAATACGGGCTCTAATTTTATAGCTGGAACGCCTGTACACTCCTAAATGTTTAGGGTAACTAAAATAAAGATCAGTACAGGACCGAACATTGCATACAAGCATACAAAAATAAACCGCGCTTAAAAGCGCGGAAAACCGACTTAAAAGTCGGTTTTCAATACAAACATATTTAGATTCAGATGTACCAGGTGCACAGAAAACAGAGGAGCAATCGAATTCGCAGTGAATCTCGCAAATTAATCTAGGGTAACAACTAAAACAAACATTGATATTGGATCTAAAATTGTATACCAGCATACAAATAGAAACTGCATACAAAAATTTAAGACGTTTTTCTACAAAATCATACCTAATTCCGCTGACTGAGGTACCAGCCGCGCAGAAAACAGAGGAGCGATCGAATTCGCAGTGAACCTCGCAAATTATTCTAGGGTAACAACTAAAACAAACATTGATATTTGATCTAAAATTGTATACAAGATAATAAAACGAAACCGCATACAAAAATTTAAGCAGTTTTTCTATAAAATCATACCTAAATCCGCTGATTGAGGTACCAGGCGCGCAGAAAACAGAGGAGTAATCGAAGTCGCAAAGACGGCTGAGGGGTGCTTGGGGTGAGGTCGGGGCGGCGACACGTCGGCGGCGACTCGGCTAGGCGACGCGGCGCGCGGGGCGGGGCGGCGGCCGTCACCGCGCGCCGCGCCCGCGCCGGCCCGGCTTGCCGCGCCGGTTGAAGCCCCTGTGACACCGATACAGGATAAATAACGGCCGAAAGCTCACTGTCTAATACTGGTCGCTTTAGACCAATGTCGTGGCCAGGGCGTAGACTTACCCTCTTATTCATAAACGTTTGTTAACTTAACAAGCCGCTAATAATTGTTTGTCCCTTTCCGTCTTAACAATGTGTCCATACGAGCAAAAGGGACAAACAATTATTAGCGGCTTGTTAAGTTAACAAACGTTTATGAATAAGGGGGTAAGTCTACAGACTGGCAAGTCCCTTTCAAATCAATATGCGTGAGAAAACGGGACGACACTACAATAATGCCACTTTTTAATTTCTACTCTTTTTTGCCAGACTGTAAGGGTGCGGTTCCACTGAGGCGGAGAGGAGCGGAGATGTGCAAAATTGACCAATTACATTCTTCAAATTCAAAATTCGAAACACTGTCATGCGGTCTCATTGGCCAATTATGCACATCTCCGCTCCTCTCCGTAAGGAGGCCTGAGTGGACGCTCGACGGGGGCTACAGCCCCGGAGCCACCACGAAAGAGGGCCCTCCACAATCGGATTCCGAAAAAAAAAATCAAATTCCAACAGTGAACACTAGTAACATTTTTTTACGGTTTTCACTTATATTTTTTTTCCTTTCTCTGTTCCAACTTGCAAGTGGCTAGTGTGTCTTTTCTTTCTTTTTCTTGTAACCGTCAAAAGCCCTTTGCCCTTTCATTTATATATTTGTTAAATAATAAAATATCTATACTTGTTTGCACAAAAAATATTTACTAAAAAACTTGACTGAAAAAAATCTACTTTATTTGGAAAATTATTGGGAGCCAGGGGTCCTACACTCCTTTGTTGCCTCTCAACCTCTAAATCCGGCCCTGCGTGGCGTCCATATTAAACAAATGTGAACGTAAGTGAGTGCCAATAAAATGTACCTGTAAGGGCGACGCGGCTCAGAGTCCTGGCTGGCATGGCCGTTGCCATTATGCGCGCCGGGCGATGCTGGCTTAGCTTCGGCTGCGCTAGCTCCATTGCTGGCCTCCTGCAAATGAACATCAAAATGACAATTGACAACGTTTCATAATTTCCGATGTCCCTAAATCGAAAACCATTTCGAGATACTGATATACGCACGTAGATCACAAAAATATATTTCTTAATTTTTTTTTCGCATTATTTTTGTTAAAAAATCTTAAAAATAGTTTAAGGGGAAGTGACGTCACATAGCGGATGCTGCAGAACTGCCACTATAATCAAAAAATCTTGTGGTTGGAATGTTACTGGTGTTTGGCTGTGACATTTGACACTTGTTACCGTTTTTCGTCGTTTCCTTACGTGTATGAAACATCACTTGTGACGTCATTTAGCTGATTCTTGACGTTTGTAACTTACACTCTTTCTGCTCTAAGTAGTAATAAAAAGGGATTTTCGCACTAAAATAGCAATTTTTTTGAAAAATAAAAAAATACGTATATCTTTTAATATCGAGTTCTTTCAAAACAGATATTAAAAACTAGGACTAAAAAATATGAAATGTTGTCAATTATACTTGTGCGCCAGACCATCAGCCAAAAATATGGTCTATCACTTTTCGACTTTATCACCCCTGAATAGAGTTGAAGTGCTGGGTCGTAAGCCATATTTTTGTCTGATTGTACATGCTGTTTTAGATTAGTACATTACGATACAAGTGCGAATAAAATGAAGTTCGAAACGAGTGGAGAGAGAACACGAGTTTCGCACGTATATCGCACGACGATTTTTCAGTACATAT
>JALPQI010026026.1:0-12284 GCA_025490895.1 Thaumatotibia leucotreta | reverse complement strand
AATTAAAGAAGATTGGTGTTTTCAGATTTTGGAAAAAGTATACAGACTGCGAGAAAATGGTCATTTTTGACAAACTCTTTTTTTGATGCCAATCGATCCTGTTCCTGTTCAGGATCAAAAGCTTGCATGGGACCAAAAAAAATTTTTCGGCTAGAAAAGCCGCAAGTCGAGATGTAAAATTCCCGTACAAATTGTATGAAAATTAAAAAATATTTTTTTCATGCTTAATTTTTTTATGCCAATTGATTCCATTCTTATCCAGTACCAATAGAACCAATAGTTTCCTAGAGGTCAACTAAGCAATAAAGCATAGGACAACTAATTGTCGTGACAGATAACGTAATAAGGTTTCACTTTTTTTCCATAGTAAATGTATGAAAAAAGTTTTCTAGAAATTTTGCCATTTTTGTACATTGCCATAAGTTGACCCGTAGGGAACTATTGGTACTAGATAGGAATGAAATCGATTGGCATAAAAAAATTAGCTGTGAATAAAATAATTTTTAATTTGATCATACAATTTGTATGGGAATTTTAAATCTCGATTAGTGGCTTTTCTAGCCGAAAAATTTTTTTTGGTCCCATACTAGCTTTTGATCCTGAACAGAAACAGGATCGATTGGCATCAAAAAAAGTTTTTCAAAAATTACCATTTTCTCGCACCCTGTACACTTTTTCCAAAATCTGAAAACACCAATCTTCTTTAATTGGAAATCACGGGAAGGTCTCCTAAGACCATTTTTGCGTAGCAACACGGGATCTGGTAGCTGCCCTCACTGACCCAAAATCTTTTTCCACCCTGTATACAATGATTTTGGTATGATTAGATTGCTTATAAAATGCAAGTTTCGCAACTTATGAAACTTCTCCTCGGTACAATGCTATAGGTACCCAAGCTGTTAACTGCTCACAAATGAATTTATTTACAACAGTAAACACATAAATTGAGTGCGGGCCGTTATGATAATTTTATGTTCAGCACGTGTTTGATTTGTTAAACAGCGGGTGTTTAGTACTCATTTACAGCCTTTGGGCAGTTTTGCGATTTGCGTTCAGATTTTGGTCACGAATTAGTAATTTTAAATACAATGCACTCATACTAAAATTATATATAACTTGGCTCACTCACGTTTTTAAGTCCTGCGAAACTTATATATACAGAGAAACATGTTGATTCATCGACTCAAATAGGTACAGTCAAGTGCATAAATATGTATCGAAATAATCATGTTATAAATATGTTACGACGTTTTTATTACACAGAATTAAAGTGCACTGGGACATATTTTTGAGGTTTTCTATATACATTTATTATACAGGGTTACTTTTTCACCAGTACAAAAAATCAACATACGTAATAGTAGTCCAAGTTACAGAATACTAGCATTTTTTGTTACTACCCTACCCCTTTAGAACAAAAAAACGAAAATACCGATGTTTGAACTTATCCGCAAACCTAATAAGAAAATTGGACGTATTACGCATTATCAATGTACATAACTAGCAAAACACACGAACTGGCAACTGTTTGTTTACAACGTCATCGCACGTGGCATGGCGGCTTAGAAAAGCGGCAATGATAATCAACTTATGATTATGACTTGGCAAAAAAATCTTACTTGATCCCAAATCTTCCTTCATACTTGCACTAAGGACATAAACTTTCTTCATTGAGGCGTATTTAAACACTTGAAATCAACTTTATGCACAATGATTGGAATAAAAAAAACATACCTGATTAATGGAGTCCATTTCTCATACTAATTAATTAATTCACATACTTAAGCAAGTGTTCAAAATGTTGGCCGTGGTTATCTAAACACACTCTTGCCTGTTTTTGAATGTTTCCTTCGATATTTCCCAACACAAGTCTGTAGTTCTCACTTTTAAGTTCATCAAATGCACTTATTATTAGATTTTTTAAGTCTTTTAAATTTTGGGCCTACCCTCACCCCACAAAAACAGTCACACGGGGTCAAATCTGTTGACCTGGCTGGCCATAGCTATAACACTGGCATTTTCCAGGCGGGGCACACTTTCTTCAGCGTATAGCCGCTGGGCTGCCACTGCATTTTCGCCAATGAGAAAATAACTACGAACCATTTCGTACGAGCAATTTCCGACTGAAGGTAGTACGATGCGGCGCGTGCGCACATACCTACGTCAACCGTGACACTGACCGTCCCTGACCTAGTCACCGAGATTGAGGTAACTGCTATGTTGCCAACTCGTGCGCAGGTCGCTCACCCCTTTCCGCCGCCCTCTGCGTCCCGCACCCCGTTGACGTCTTATCATTAGTAGGCCTATTATTTTGCATTTGCATGAAGGATAAATTAATAATAAATGAAAAAAAAAATGTCAATTTTATTTGATAAATGTAATCTATTATCGATACCAAATATGTGGGAAAATTTATTGTACCGGTGAAAAAGTAACCCTGTATACGAAATGAGTGTTTACAATAAATGTATATTTATATTATATACACTCATTTTGCCTTTGACTGTATGTGACTTTATGTGAGTGACCCGAGTCAAATGTAATATCAATATAATGGGTGTACCAATTATTATGAAGTTTACCGTGCCAAGTGACGTGTAACCAGTTTGTTTATTAATACTCCAGTATTAGTACATTGTGCATCAAGGGAGGTAAGTACGGAATTACTAACGAACTTTTAATGACTCGAGTTAGTATTCCGCTTACCGACCGTGATGCATACAAAGTTTTTCATCACACTTGCGGACAAAAAAATAAGTTTTCATTCATCATCAGCCTATGTTAGTCCACTGCTGGACGTAGGCCTCTCCTATTAACTATGCTTGTAGACGCATTAGGAGGTAAATGCCCGTAATCGCCACGCGGGGCAAGCGGATTGGCGATCGCAGTAATGTGTCCACTATGATGATGCTGCTACCCGTCATCAAGTTTTAAGACAAAAAATATTCTATGACGTGCAGACATTTGTATTAATTACTTTCTAGGGAATTTCACTATTCTATTACTCCCACTACGCATGCAAGCAATGGCGCGCTTAAGACAGCAAGTAAAATGAAATAGTACATTACGACACACGTGCGAAAACATGACATTCGAAACGAGTGGCGATGTTTTAAAACACGACCGATAGGTAGTGTTTTAAATCGACACGAATTACGAATTTCGTTTTTGTACGTATCTCGTACGACGTTTTTTAGTGCAGATGGCCCTCCGAAGTTTTGGACCTGACGTAAAATGACACACTTCTCACACTAGAGCCTAAAAAAGGCACCATCTGTACTAAAAAAATATTTATAGCTTGTCAAACATCATCCGCGGGGTGTTCAAGGATACCGCAAAATTCTCGTTGCATCAACTCACCTCGGTCACAACTCACCCCCGATTTTTCTGCAAAACGAATTGAATAAGGTCACCGTTTTCTTAGCTTTAGGGTAAAGAGCCAATAAATATCACAAGACAGTTTTACAACCCACTTTAAACAAACAGCTTACCCGGCGAAATTAAAAGTTGCCTTATTTAACATAAATCAGGGAAATCTGATTCATGTGCCGTGGGCGGGCATTAACTGCTGTATCAAAATTGTATTTATTAGACCCCTTTTTAGGGTCCAGCAGGTATTATTACAGTCGCTATCAGGTTGTCTGCAAGATCGCTCTTTAGCGATAAGGCCGCCTTTTGTTTAACTCTTTCAAACTTGTACTTTTATTATTTGTTCAGGATTTGTCTTTCAGGCCCCAATTTCACCACATTGACAAGTGCTCCAATTTTCAATTTACTGTTTCTCCAATCGGGGGCATCCATACCCTACAGTTACCGCTTACCATCGGAAGGCGTAGGCGAAGTAGTTATTTACTGCTGATTTATTAAAGTTCCTACACTACATTTTATGTTGGTGGCAAACAAACCCACAGCCCTTCCGATGGTAAATGGTAACTGTAGCCTATAGACGCCCGAAACAGGAGAAACAGTAAATTTACAATTGTAACACTTGTCAATGTGGTGAAATTGGGGCCTGATGATGGCGAATTACCATTTACCATGAAAGATAGTGACGAATATTAATAAATTCATGAAATTTCATTAAAACAGTCGATTTCGATACTTTTATGAGATCACAATTGAAATTGAGTTCAAGGGTCCAATTCGACTCCTCAGATTGGCAGGTCATGAAATTGCTTCAAAATTTGAGTCTCTCTGCGACCATAATATAACAAGGACGGGTGAATATCTGAGCGTTACAACGATTTAGACGTCCGGGTGAATATCTGAGCGTGTCAACTGCCTAATTTTGGTGGCATCATTTTTGCCGAAGTTTCTAAACATCTCAATGATATACTTCGTCATTTGTATAAGGTAACACCGTGCCTCCTTCAAGTGACAAAGTAGCACATTGTAGCGAATAGAAACTTCGGCAAAAATAATGCCACCAAAATTAGGCGGTTGACACGCTCAGATATTCACCCGGACGTCTAAATCGTCTAATGCCAGCTCAAAAATGCCCCCAAAAACAATTGTTCAATTGTGCCAAGATGGGCAGAACATAGCGCTTTTCTTAACACCGCGCATATTTCCGCGCATCATCTTTGACAAATGTTTATAGAATATAGCCAATCAAAACTTTGATGGACCAATCACAATTATTTTTAAATGGCGGTTTAAGTTTTTATAGGTTGATAATGATATTCATTAACGTGATGCATTGAAGAGGGGGTGACACTTGTCAACTAAAATTCAGGACCGTTTTAGAAAGGCAATTTAATATGGCGTGCGGCTTCCATGTTTTATTTGTTTGTAGGAGTCTCTAAAGAAAACGTTTTCACAACCTGGCTCATTTTACTTAAAGGAGACATTCCTTTATATAAAAAAGTCCAAAGTTTAGACGAACTGGGTATAAGTTTTAGGTACAGTCGACGTATAATATAATTACGGTTTAGGTGCCAAAAATATATTTACATGACTTTATTGCCTAAGGACGTGTAAATAATAATATATTTTTGGCACCGAACTCGTAATTATATTTTTGACGTCGACTGTACACGTACAGTGGCGTTCAGAATTGCATGGACAATGAATGAATTCATTCATAAACTGTCCATGCAATTTTGCGATCGACCCAAAATAATAATCGTTTGAGATTAATAGTGAGTACCTATGTCACGTTGACAAGTCGAACAGGCCCCACGTCGTAAAACGTAAAACCACATATTGAAGCTTCGTATCTGAAAATTCACAAAAGCTGCCTACCAAATTATTTCGCTGTGCGTAGTGGAAAATGGTTTTGATGAAATTCCACAGCTTATTTGATGTATTCTGAGAAATTTCGTTGTCATATTCAATATTTTGTCAAAGAAGGTAGATATAATGACACCATAAAACATTTAGAAGGTAGACACCAAATGTTGCTGGACGTACCTGTATCCAAAAATATAATTATGTAGACCCACCACACAAGAATTTTATACTCATAATTTAATATAAAATAAGTACAGTCAGTGGCATAAATATATATACGATTTTAAACCTTATGCTCCAGAAATAAGTAAAAAAGTGTACAGATATTTTTGCCCTTGACTGTACCTAAGTAATGCTTTTAGATCAGTGTTTGTGTCACGAAGTTTTTATTGTATAATATGTATGATTGAATTACGGGATTGCCGTTTATTTTTTTTAATTGACCTTACATGGGCAGGCACAGGTATTCATTCTATTAATCTAGTCAATCGAATTTTCCGTCAAATGAGATAATCAAAAATGTTTTTCTAGATAACAAAATGTAATAAAAATAACACCTACAGTTTATAAACTTAATTATGAGTTTGCTAACTATAAAAACTGTAATATGGGCTACTTAGAAAAACTTAAGGTACACTTCAGTACAAGTTTGAATGCCACATATTGAGACATTGAAAATATTAACACCCAGTCCTAACGTCAGCCTGTCTGAAACTTATGCAAATAATTTAAATATAAGCTAATTATTTCAAAGTTGGGATATGAAGCATTAAAGGCACATACGTTTATCGTCGTTTACATGCCCTAATAGTTGATTTTATCTTATCGATGGTAACTCAAGCTATGATGACGAGTATTGGTACAGCGTCGGGTACTAGTACTTCCACCTTACATGACTTTGTAAATGACCGTACATAAGTTACATAATAAATATTTAAAAAAAATAAATATTTTTGGACATCATTACACAAATCAACCTAGTTCCACGGTAAGCTCTATTAAGGCTTGTAATGTGGGTACCAGGCGACGATATATATAATAGAACATACAGATACTTAAATACATAGACAGCCATGACCAAGGAACAAATATTTGTGATAAATAATAAAGGCTAAGCAACGCAAGTAGGTACCTACCGTCCGAGAGCGTAGTTAAGTATTTAGTACTAAGCTTGCCAAGTTCTACGTAATGATACTATGTTAATATTTAATTCGGGCTTTTACTGTAGCGAGGTATAATTTACAATGGGTATCGCAAAAGGTAACATATCGCTATTCCAATATTAATACTATTTTACATTTTCGAGGTACTTAGTGATAGTGTTGGTAAAAACTCGAGTCGTTTGAGTCCTTCATTCTAAGAATTGACTCAGTTTTAAGAACTACTGTCATGTAGTCAAAACTTGAGCTATTTTACAATGTTAGAGACTTGTGTCCTTCAAGAAGACTCGCTAAATTTGTGTTTTGAAATTAAGGTTTTTCTATATAATATAGCTTAAATAAGCAATCAATACTGACATTGTGATAAAAACCACCTAGGGTTTTTTTATTATATTTAATTCAAATAAAGATTGAACAAAAATAAGTTTCTTGTGTGTATAAATATGCTTATTCTGAACCTTGAACATTTTTTTAATATATGGCATTGTATCATTTTATAATTTTTGGACCAACATGAAAAAAATGAGTCTTTATATTATGACTTGAGCATTATGCAGGACTCAGTAAACCTAAAAGAAGGGCTCGATTCGCGATAGTCTAGTAAAAACGAGAAGAGTCCTAAAATGGGACTTAAAGAACTCGAGTCTTTACCAACTATTTCGGGGTAGTTAAATTAAATTTGTACTAAATGTCTGTGTGACAATGTTCACATTTCAAGTTGACAAAAGTGCAACATAGAACGTTGTAATATTGAGGCAGCGATTTAACAAACTTAGTGGTTTAGTATTAATCAATAAAAAAATGAAGAGCTTCAATCTTTTTAATCAGTTAATTTAGTAAATTAATGTACACTTAAGGTGCGACCGCATCAATGCTCAAAAAACGGCGACGGTACGGAATCGCAGTGATACATCATATTCGTAAAGGTGCGTTTAAACCAAAAGAGCATTCGCTGTTCTAGCGCCCGTTCTACGAAATCAACCAATCACGTTTTGTGTACCGATCGAATTTCGTAGAGTGGGAGGTTAGAACAGCGAATGCTCTTTTAGTTTGAACGCACCTTTACATTTTGCCGCATGCCCCACAGACCGCTGCTCAAAAACGGTGACGGTACGAAATCACAGTCAATAAAATAATGCTATTAATAAAACAATGACTAAAGCTATGTCAAACAAATAGTAGAATTTTCTTACAATCTGGTTCGTATCCCACTTTGACATAGTTTCCGAGTTCCAAGATTCCATATTATTGAGGCAAGTCACAAAACCATATGAGAAATATCGATACCCTAAAATAATCCCATCTAATAATAGTAATGGTCTGATTAGGATTATCGCGTTACACAATACTTGCGCATAAATAAACTAACGCATTACGGCTCTGAACCAGCAATTTCTTTAAGTAGGGTATCCAAGGTTAGGCTATAAAGACTTTGCTTAGCTCTCTAACAATGTATGGTGCACGGGCACTTCAGGGGCGGAGATGATCGTACGTTTTTTGAACTGAGTCAAGACTAAATCTAGTTAGTACATTTAACATGTAATCATTTGATATGAAAAGAAATCACATTTTATGCTAACGACAATTTTACAAATAATCAAACATCATTTCAGCCATAAGACGTCCACTACTGAACATAGGCCTCCCCTTTGGACCTCCATATATACCGGTTAGAAGCGACCTGCATCCAGCGTCTCCAGGCGAGCTTCATAAGATCGTCTGTCCATCTTGTGGGTGTGTCCTGCACTAAGTTTGCCAAACCATGGTCTTATCACATTTTGAACCTCTGGGAACCTCAGATATCCACTTTAATTCAAGTAAGTTCCAAAAAAAGGATACCTTTAAAAAGTAATCTTAGAGCTATGGTTAATCTAGATTGAGAATTGATACGGAATTTAGGATTGATGCGTTAATTCTAATTTATTCAGATTAACGAATCAGAATGAAATCAATTCGAATTGATTAATTTCGATGGACGCGTCAACGTGATTGATTAATCCAGATTGATTTAGTTCCGATTGATGCCAACACTATTATTCACGCATTAATAATTAGTTTTTCAATAAATCCCAAATACCTGATTCTTCCAGATCAGACATGTTTGGGCTCATTGGAATCAGAATTACGAGTTGATTCGATCTAATAAATATGTAAAAAATCTGTTACGTCACGTTTTTGTATGAACTTACTACAAGCGTCACATAATGGAAACTCAAATGTACGACATTTTTTTTTCATATTTTTTTATTATCTAGATCAAATCAACTCATGATTCTCATTCCAATGAGCCCAGGCACGTTCAGATCTGAAAGAATCAGGTTAACGGGATTTTTTTTTTGATAACGCCCTAATATTTAAATATTAATCAAACGGGTTACTCACGTAATTTTAGTCGATAATTGCTCGCCATTTTTCTCTCCATTTAGAGGATCCTCATCATGGAGTACCCACGACCAAAAGCTCGACCTACACAGCGGGCTTGCGCTCTGCTAGAGCGGGTGCTGGCCGCGGGCAGCGCTGGCGGGGGCGGCGAAAGAGAAAAACTACCCTCATTGTCGCTTTTGTCGAATAGCGGGTTGCACACAACACTCACTACGTCACTAGGTAATAAGGGCCCATCTACACTATCTACCGGTACCTCGATAGCCCGTTTGATCAATAATTAAATATGTTTGAGTCTCACGTTAGTTATATTTCTAAAACGCCCTAATATTAATCCACTCCAGCATGTTCTCTACTCCATGCCTCGTGCCACGCTGCCTAGAGTTACGGGCAGGTATTTAGCAACTCCTGCGATTCCTTTGGAGTGGTCTGTGTGGAGATTGTTCGAGCTTGTGGTATTCATACTGATTTTCTGGCTTTTAGGAAAATTGAGCTAAGGTTTGATGCAATTAACAGAAAGGTCTTTGAAAATGATATGAAGGTTTATAAATCTCATTTTTATTGAAGCAAATCGTTTTCGAGATATCAGCTCTCAAAGCCTGAAAAAAGTGTCCCCCCCCACTCTACGCACTTGGCCGGTTTTTATATTATCTAGATCGAATCAACTCCTGGATGTTTAGCCAAGTTGCCAATCGCTAACGCTTAGATGCGTATCGTAGTTTTCTCTCTCTGACACTCTTTATTATTAGTAGCGACAAAGACAGTTAGCTGCCTTTCGTTTACGATTGACGATTAAGCGTTAGCTTTTCGGGATTTTTTTGGGAAATGCCCTAATATTAATTCACTCCAGCATGTTCTGTTCTCCATGCCTCGTGCCACACTGCCTAGAGTTACGGGCAGGTATTTAGCAACTCCTGCGATTCCTTTGGAGTGGTCTGTGTGGAAATTGTTCGAGCTTGTGGTATTCATACTGATTTTCTGGCTTTTAGGAAAATTGAGCTAAGGTTTATTGCAATTAACTAAAGTTAATTTGGGTTCATGCGTCAATTCGGTTGATCAATCCAGATTGATTTAGTTTCGATTGATGCCAACACCATTCACAGAACACTAATTAGTTTTCCAAAAAAAAATCCCATATACCTGATACTTCCAGATCAGACATGTTTGGCCTCATTCGAATCAGAATTACAAGCTGATTCGATCTAGATAATAAGTATGTCAAAAAAATCCGTTACGTCACGTTTTTTGTATGAACTTACTACGAGCGTCACATAATGGAAACTCAAATTTTATACGAATTTTTTTTTACATATTTTTTATTATCGAATCAATTTCTGGATGTTTAGCCAAGTTGCCAATCGCTAACGCTTAGAAGCGTATCGTAGTTTTTCTCTCTCTGCACTCTTTATTATCAGTTCGACAAAGACAGTTAGCTGCCTTTCGTTTACGATTAACGATTAAGCGTTAGGTTTTCGGGATCTTTTTGGGAAATGCCCTAATATTAATTCACTCCAGCATGTTCTCTACTTCCTGCCTCGTGCCACACTGCCTGGAGTTACGGGCAGGTATTTAGCAACTCCTGCGATTCCTTTGGAGTGGTCTGTGTGGAGATTGTTCGAGCTTGTGGTATTCATACTGATTTTCTGGCTTTTAGGAAAATTGAGCTAAGGTTTAATGCAATTAACTCAAGAACAGTGTCTATCAAAGTATATCATATCAGTGTATATCAATGTCTAAAAATGTGAACAATAGAAGAATTACGAGCTGATTTGATCTAGATAATAAATATGACAGAAAAAATCCATTACATCACGTTTTTTGTATGAACTTACTACGAGCGTCACAGAATGGAAACGCTAATTTTGTACGAATTTTTTTTATTATCTAGATCGAATCAACCAGAATCAACTTAGCTCAACGCTTAGAAGCGTATCGTAGTTTGCTCTCTCTGTCACTCCTTAATATTAGTGCGACAAAGACAGTTAGCTGTCTTTCGTTTACGATTGACGATTAAGCGATAGGTTTTAGGGATATTTTTTTGGGAAATGCCCTAATATTAATCCACTCCAGCATTTGCTCTACTCCCTGCCTCGTGCCACACTGCCTAGAGTTACGGGCAGGTATTTAGCAACTCCTGCGATTCCTTTGGAGTGGTCTGTGTGGAGATTGTTCGAGCTTGTGGTATTCATACTGATTTTCTGGCGCTTTTAGGAAAATTGAGCTAAGGTATAATGCAATTAACTAAAGAACAGTGTCTATCATAAAAATGTAAACAATAGGTAGTCGTAAATGTTGGAATACTGTGTTAGATATCCCACAGGTCTGATACTATTTAGCAGAGATCTACACCGTGTTTTTATTGATTTCCGTTAAATAGGACAGGTTATTTGCATACTGGGATAACTGGGGGCAAGTTACAGGGATTTGATATCGATTAAAAAGATGTCGATATAATTATAATAAAAGATGTGCTTATTGAGCATTCTCGATTAAAGTACAGAGGTTCAATGTCATAATTATCTGATATCGGACCTCTTCAGATAGTAAAAACTAGTATGCAGATGTCATTTTAATCAAAATGACAATTTAAATATTGATATTTTTATAATAATTGTATAATTTTGAAAACGATTTTAAAATAAACGCGTAACTACCCGTTTAAAGTTAGTTTTTATTTTAATTGAAGAGTAAGTACCTAATATTTATTTATGCCGAATAACATTTTGATGTTGTCATTCACAGTAACATCGATATATTTTTAGTCGATAAAATATTTTGCTACATCACTTTCGTATAAATGCCCCGAGTTATCCCAGGTATTTGGGACATTAATACAGGGTGTTTTTTTTTCGACCGTTCAAATTCTACGTAGTGAATGTGTAGGTCATACTGACCAACTTTTACTATGGGGACAAAGTCGAAATCGCGAAAAAAAAATCAGCTGTTTCATACATTTCGGCCGGCGTAATGCCGCCAATTTGTATGAAACAGCTGATTTTTTTTTTCGCGATTTCGACGTTGGCCCCATAGTAAAAGTTGGTGAGTATGACCTACACATTCACTACGTAGAATTTGAACGGTCGAAAAAGAAACACCCTGTATAAGTTGCCTAGTATATCGGCTTTTGTTTCATTCGTAAAAATTTTTTTTTTTCGTTTTCATACATAATAATTGAAATAGCAAGTGTGAGATAACCTTAAGATAAGATATAATAAGATCTCAGGTGACTGACGGCACATGTCAAAATAAGTTTCATTAGGATGTAATAAAGGTTGCAATACACTTGTTCAGTCATTAAACTTATTTTTGTAATAACTCAATAACAGTAAGAGTTAAGGTACTAGTTTCTTAGACAAATTGATTATTTTTGACCTAAATAAGCTTCCCTCTAATTTAACGGAAATCAATAAAAACACGGTGTATAGCACCAAGAAAATGTACACTAGGAATCCATTAAATGTTTACATAAGAACTGTTTATGACCGCCTGACTTACAAAACGTTTTTTTTT
>JALPQI010026025.1:0-25095 GCA_025490895.1 Thaumatotibia leucotreta | reverse complement strand
GCGAAATAAAAATTCCAACGTTTGCTAATATTTTGATACCTACTTCAATTTTTATTTCTCACATGTTCCCAAAAAAATAATTAAGTGGTGAATTTAATAAAAGCTGAATATCATAAACGTTAGGAAAGGAGGCACAGATATTCTTATGTCGCCGCGGCCCGCGACTCGCGAGATAAATCCTACTGGTGACATTCACGTTTTTCATGAATTATCAAGTCCGTTCGTCTAATTTTGGTGTATAGTTTATTGAACATAACTGAATATACTCTAACACCATGACAATAAAGGCCTGCTCAGATATTTATGCGCACCCTTGCCGCTAAGATATATTTTATGGCGAGTGTACATTACATGCCCTAATTGGAGCACTCGAATCGGTGTATAACTCTTGCAATTATGTTCATTACCAACGCGTGACCGACCGGTACACTGTTCTAATATTAAAATAGCGTACGTCACTAACATTTGAATGCTGAAACAACATTTTGACTTTCACCAGCTGGGATCGTACTGTACGCACCATGTTAAGACGTTCGCGCTAGCTCTTAACTTCATATCTTTAAAGACTAGTTTTGCTAAGGGTTTTCGAAATAGTGTACCTACCCAAGAACTATTACCAAAGGTGGTTGTTTATTACTTCCTAAAACATAATTTAATCTTTTTATGACTATTTATTGAGTTTATTTACGTTATTGCAATTAGGAATTTCCTTGAATATGTAAGCGAAATGCGCAAGTGCTTGTTACATTATATTTATAGGTTTTCGCTTGGAAAGGAGGTGTAAGCAAAGGCTGTGTCGAGTTCGGTTTGGTTAATGACAGTGTGACTTGTCAGGCCTTCTACCGCGAACAACGAAGTTCGTTTTCGGGGATTTGTCTCTGTCACTCTAATGCCGCCTTTGTTGGAGTGACAGAGACAAATCCGCGAAATTTAAGGTAGTTCGCGGTAGAGCCGCAGCACCACGAATCGATTGACCACAGCGCGCGCGTCGACCAAAAACTAACTTTTGGCGGACGAACAGGATTAGCAATTAGCATTAGTACAGGCAAAGGCAAAAGTATGTATGTACGAGTATACTACCTACTTGTTTACTTATGTCTGGAGCATAAGGTCTCAAATTGGATATATATTTATGCCCTTGGCTGTACATGATTTAAAGGGTCATTACACTATTTCCCGGCGACATGGATAGACATTGGATATGGCTCCAAAACTGATTGAAAATGAGGTAGGTACCTACTTAATCAATTTCTGAAATATTTCGCGTTCTTCTTAACACAACCTAACATAATATAACTACATAACTACAAGGTATAAGTAGGTACTCTGTCCAACCAGCTTGACATTCTTGTCAGAAGAATAAGGAAAAAAAAAAAAGGGCGAAGAGTTGATTATCCATAGAAAATTTAAATTTGCCGCCTTTTTTACTGACAAGCTGCTATGCTATTCTCTTATTCACACATTCGACGCTGCGTTCGTCAACGAGCTCGACGTCGAGACAGCCTTGTCTAAAATCCTAGCTGTTTTATTTGACATTAGGAATCGAGGCTGTGAGCGAGGTTGTGGGCGAGTTCGTCGCTATTCTTCGTTAGAGAATACGAAGTTCGTACATTAAACGTCAAACTCTCGACGTCGACGACGCAGTGTAGTTCCAGCTCACGCCGCATTCGTCGCCGAGCACTAGTGTCGTTTAAAGTACATTAGTGAATACCATTTTTAGGCTCGACGCTGCCCCAGCGCTGACACAGCGCTGACAGCAAGGCGGTTTCCTTAGTGAATAACACTGCTGGTTGGACAGAATATAGTAGTCCCATTTATGTGCTTCAGTAGGTACTCCCGCCCACCACACAACCCATCAGCGACAGTAACAACCACATTTCAATTAGAAACCGTTGCATCGGTAACTACTCGTACACCCGGTGTTTTGTTACGGTCACACCCGTAGGCAGCGTTGTCAACATGTTATTTGCGACGGGACATCCGTGGCGTGTAATAGTGTAAAATGCTGCCTCATACAGAGTGTAATATAATGCAACTGTCGTGAGACGGTTAAGGTTTTTATAATGACCCTAAAAAAGCACTGTACAAGTTGGAGAACATTCTCAAAATTATTTAAACTTACTGAATTTTTTTATGAGAAAACTCTCATACAATAACAAGTTGCCAGTTGCCATTGAGCTTTCTCTTTCAGTTTAAGGGTTTTTTCATCACACTTGCTGTCTAAGCGCGCCATTGTGCTTGCGCGCGTAGCGGGAGTAATAGAAAAGTGAAATTCCCTAGGGAGTAATAGAAATACAGTACGTCACTTAATAATATTATGTCTTAAAACTGATTTTTTGGTTGGCAAGTATGATGAAAAACATTGTATGCATTAATGTACTATTACGCTATGCTCCCGACAGTTGACGATCGTAAACGTTGACGTTTCAGTTACACAGTGACTGTATCAACTCATCAAGTGCCATAGAAACTTGGTCCCAAGTCTTAGCAATAAATTTGCGAGGAACGATACTAAGTACTTTCCATGAGAATTTTATTGATTTCGGAAAATTTTCATCGGTGCATTCACAGAACAATTTCTGTTTTGTGGGTGCATTGCTACTCTGAAAAACTCCACCATTGTGTGAAAATTATTTGCAGTTGGGAAATTATTTTATGTTGTTTATATTTTTATTTTCATTTACAATTATAACCGCAGATACCCTTGTGATCTGCGAAAGCGCCCACGGCTGTGGTTTATGGTACAACAAACCAATTTATAAGTCTAATAACCAAGACGAGAGATTTCCACTGACAATTTTAGCACCTCAAAGGGTAGCGTAAATATACACACTACATTTTTTCACTACTTTGTGCTGTTACGTATAAAGTGCCACTGTTACCTCTGTCATTAAGGCTCCAAAAAAACCCGGACATTTGGCGTAAATCCCTTTTTCCCCAGGGCTTTTATTTGTAGCTTTGTGTACACAAAAATGCCGGTAAATATTTGAATTCAATGAGGTATTTCCAAGCATGAAAGGTGTCCGGGTTTTCCCCGGGCACTTTTTGAAACAGCGAACGGACGGCCTCCAAACTAAGGATAAAAGGAAACCATAACGGATAGCGATCCCGGTATCCCGGTATTGACCATACAAAATACCAGTTTTGGAAGCCCTAGGTGGCAGTCCCAATCAGAAAGAACACGAGGACACGTGCGCAACAACTTAGGCGAAGAATAATAACATTATTTCGATAAAAGATTTCTGTAATTTCTTTAGTGTATTTATAATAGGTATTGTAAACCTGTGAGTCGCTGGTTACTCGAAATAAACAAATTTTAATTTAAAAGTTGATAAGCATCTCATCATTACTATTGTCACCCACCATAATCTTGGCACTAATTTTCTACCTTGTTAGGTACAAAAATAGTCCATTCAATTAATTTCTTGACTATACCTGACTGAGGTTTCCACGAGTAACTCAGCACTGTTAGGTACGTATTTCTTTAGGACACGTTTTTGCTTATCAAAAAGCGTAGCAAATTGAGAAATCGTTAGAAAAGCAAACACAAGAGGCTGTAATTTATGTACTATTTGATACAGATCATACGACGCCTATTAAAATGGCGTGTGTGCTGTTACTCCATCACATTAAGGCCGTGGTCCCACCTACAGCTGTGAAAAAGCAGCGAGTAGCGATTGCAGAGTTTTTCCTCACGGGCGAGTGAATTAGGTATATCTTAGTAAATTTGGGTCACAATTATTTTCGTTGTCTTATTTTGTGTCCCAAAAAACGTCACGTAGTGGTGATTTTTGTATGAGATGTTTTGTTTTCAATTTCTGATGTAGGGATTAAAATCTAGCGTGAAAAAGAAATACAACTGAACCGGTTGTTTTTAATATACTGAGGTGAAACAGCAACTAACAGCGTGACAGAGTGGTATGAAACAAGACAACGAAAAGAATTTTGACCCATTTACTCACTGGCAATGGGAACGGCCAGCGGTGAACTAATAAATAGTTATATCTGTCACTTTTACTGACACGGGATCTATTTTTCATCGTTCCTCGGACGAAAGAATAGTAAGTAAGTAAGTGCTTTATTTGCTTTAAATGTGGTTTGACACATTTAGCTGAGTTGCAGCATGCAAATAATTACAATTATACACCGTACATAAAAAAAAAACACTAACAGTATGCAACATAAGATGAACAATAAGTAATTTAGTATAGATGCAATTGAGATCCGTATGAATGAGTTAAGAACACAAAGCACTTTGATTGTACTAAATAAAAAATTGGGCAAATGCCAAAATTGCTAAATAGTCAATAGCTTTATAGCTTACCGCTAAAGCTAGTAAAGCTTTTCGTGTGACCAGTGCCTAACTATAATAAGTCTATGTCCACTAGTGTAGTCATTTGAGGTAATTTACAGGTCTAAGACCTTGTCTAGAGGCTGGCGTTATTAAGTTGTTATAATCTTTGAATAAAACGATTAACTGATAAGTAATATTACAATGTACAAAACATTGTAGGGGAATGTTATTAACCTTACATTTCGCAAGTAATATAATTCCGCTGTAGGTAGGTATTTATATATGTAGGTAAACTAGGTACGTATTTATTATGATAGCGTTTTTCACATACGTTGACTACGATAGAACTAAAGTAGGTACCTAGGTGCCTATACGTAATACGATGTGAAGTAAATTAGATCATGTTCAGTTTTATTTGTTTTCTTTGATTTATAAGGTTTATTTCTCACCTAGAAATTGAGTACAAATTTCTAATATCATTAATATCATTATAGAGTTCCCGTCGTTCCCGACCACTCCAATAAGCCCTGGTTTAGCATGGACGTCTAATAAGTACCTAATATTTAAAATTCTTTAGATTTCGTCAAGAAAAGAGCAGTTACAAAGTACGGATCATTAGTAGCAAGCATAGTTAAGTTACTGCGAAACAGTTTTTCATTGCAAAACTTCCGACCAAAAGTCACTTATTTGCCATGAATTAAGAATATAAAAGAACCCGCCACTTATTTTACAATATTCGTGTGCTTGACCCATTTATTAAGTTTCAAGTCACATAAATACCTATATACATACATACACATCATCAGAATAGACATAGACATAGGCTGCGTTAGAAGGTAAATGTCCATAATCGCCATGCTGAGCAAGCGGCTTTACGATCGCAGTATAAGTATGTCCACTATTACGATTAGTGATGGGTCGTTCCCGGTAATCCCCAATGTCCCCCAAGGTCCCCAATGTTACTATGGGAAAAGTTTCCATTTGGGAATATTCCCCGTACTGTGTTGGGTAAGTTACCGGGAACGACCCATCACTAATTACGATGCTGCTGTCCATCATCAATAAATGAATGGTCAGAGACATTCAATATCTTATTCGATTCTTACGACACCCACGAGAAGAGGGTGGAAACAAATTTATTTTTACTGCCATGACCACGTGACGAGTTAAAATCCAAACTAAAGTTATGCAGAAAACGACCAACCTACATTTTGTTGTCAATGCAGAAAGCGACCAAAAACTCAACATCCTTTAAAAGCTTAACTCAGATAAACAAAAAAAAATTGATCGCTTGTAAAACTATACATTAAAAATATGATGATGATGACCGATAGATGTTCAAACTTATACTGGTTTAAGCGGTGTTTTGGTAATTTGACCGAAAACCAACATTTAGGTTAATGACAGTTTCTGCTCATAACGATTCTTTCACTCATTAGATCAGGTTGCGAATCGATTTGGTTACATTGCTTCATGCGACGGGAAATGCGATGGACTTGTTAGTGGGTTTGCGCAATACATAACATGATATTGTAAGGCCAATTAAAATATCTTCGAATTGTAGCGGCAATGTAAAGAGTGCAGTCAGGTGCAAAAAGCTAGTGGATTCCTGTTTGAAATCGTAATCGGCCGCCCTACCGCGAACTCCGAAATCCGCAAATTTCGGAGATATATCTGCCACTCCACGCCTTCGTAGGAGTGACAGAGAAAAATCCTCGGAATGTATGAATTTCGAAGTTTCCAACAAAGTAGGTTTGATTTATACTCATGAATTCAAAAATACATGTAGAATATATAGAATAGGTAAAGAAGTATACTCGTAGTATGTAAATGTACATAACATGTAATTACTGTAAGGTCAATGCGGGTAAGACCGTCTATCAGGAAAGTCCGTCTACCAACTGATTTCCGACCCTAATTGAACAGTATAAGACGCATATGACGGACTTTCCTTCAAAATAAAATATGCCGGACTTCCCCGCACTTAATTAGTATCCCTTTCGATACCATAAAACTTTATACCTTTTGAAAAATAAAAAATATAATGCGGGAATTTCTAGGTACCAATCCTATAAAGTGACGCGAGATTTTAGGCGATTGGTATTTACTCATTATTCTACGGGCATGTGGTATGGTAATTAATTAGAGCACGTGCATGTAGATCCTGACATTGTTTTGTAGGTTAAATTCAACTAAAACGATAAAGTCGTGGGTAATGCATCTATTACACCTTCCTAAATCAATCACTGACGACAGGGACGAAGCAGTATGTAAGACACGTATGGAGATATTTTTAATCGTGTCTAGCATATTATGGCGCCTCTATCGGTTGTAACTGATTCAGGAAGGTGTATTAGGTGCTTAAAAAACACGTGCCAACGAAGCTTCTTCATTCAGTAGGTGGGTCAATCACTTTTTTATGTTGTTAGTCATAGTCATAGTCATTAGCGGGTGACCCGCCCTTGGAAGGGCCCCATAACTGTCATTCAAAGTTTTGTCAATTTTAATGACATTAAACTGTGAATTTAACGGTGACCCTGGAGCACGTAACCATGGCAACGAGTGACATAAAAAAAGTGATTGACCCAAGTACCTCCTTCATTCTAATTGACCCATATTTCCCGCCAAACGGAACAACAGACATACCGTCAACTATAGTGATGTAAACAAACAATACGCGGTGGACATAATAAAATAACATCGCACTGCCCAGAAACAGAAACGTTGCGTATATCATTCGTTACACGGCATAGTGCTGTGACAATAAAATAACACCGTGGCTAAACAATCGGACATAATCACGGTAATTTATTTCTTAGGTAACACGACTAATAATAACTTAAATTGTTACGACTGCAGGAAATACTTAGGATAGTACTTAGGAAATTGTTAACGTTCAGAATGTTAGAAAGGTCAGTTTACAAGGATGTTTTGAACGGTTTGGTAATTAGATTGGTCGAGTTGGTTGCCTTTCGATTCATTTGCACAAAGCCGTGTGATCGCGTCAAGTTCGTTTCTTTAATGTAGGTAATAAATAATATGCAACAAATGAAGTTTACGAAGGATCCATCGGTATCGGCCTACCATTTAGATGACCTAAATCCACTTTTTGTACCTGTACTAACTGTATTTGTAATAGTTATCTTGCTAACAATCAGATTAGCTCCAATTACGATTCATACTACTATTATTGCTTAATGAGCGCATTTCTCTAACCTGTAAGGCCGCTTTCTGTAATGCATGTAAACACCGTTTCGCTCCAGCTTTACTAATGAATGTTGCACTGAATGAATTTTTCACTGTGATCCGCCACCGGTCACATGTAACACAATCGGTTTTGTAACATCACACGAAAACCGTAATTTGGAACGTAGAAACAAAACTGATGCACATCACTATTTCGAAACCCAATGTTCTTTTTTCAAATTTGAAATTCGAATATCGAAGTTATTTATCGCGCCGGGCGGCAGATCGCGAGTGTTGTTTGCGTGGGACTGACGCATCAACAAACGGCAGACCACCGGCCAGTGATGTTATTTTAGTCGCTTGCAGACCGCAAACGAAGAACTACTAAAACCAGTATTAGTCTGCTCTTGGTAGTCATGGAAATCAAGGTTGCAGTTACACTGGTTTCGAAGTTCATACTCGCTTGCATTACCTAGATAACTACGCGACCAGTGGGCAGCAGCCGCGAAACACCAATTCTGCCCTGCTAAGCATAATAGCGATATCTAAAAATAAAATTTAATGCAAACATGCACCTTAAATTCTATAGCTGACGATTCCATTTCCAAATGCCTCTATTTTTGAGATATCGCTATTTCGCTTAGCAGGGCAGAATTATCCACAATGAGTAACTGCGAAACTTTATTAAATTATGTAAGTCAAAATGTGGTGGGTTTTGTCAAATTAGCGCATCAGCGCTGACAATGGGAGCACTTTGTATGGGGCTTACGAAACTTTGTGGTCTATTGTTAATTGCCATGCCCATAAGGCCATAAGGCCGACTGCAAATTGTGATGTCATTACGCACTTTTTGTATGAATGGTACAGGTACAACTTTATATTGTGGTGGAGTGTACCTAACTATTTCAAATAATACAAAATCTATGTTTTATAAGTAATTTAGGTAATGTTTAGTTATACTTTTTAAATAAGATTTTGTATTTGTAGTTTATTTAGGTAATTCTTCTTCTACTTACCATTATCCCGATCCTTTACAGGATACATTTTTTTATATTTTTTAAAATAACATAATAAACTTAAAAATTAGCATCCCTTCCATAAACTTCCGAGTGCGTGAGTTCTGAAGTACCTAGGTATTAAATACCGTGTATTAAAAGATTAAACCTGTTTTTGTTTATTTTGCATGGAACAGCAATAGGTAAGAGCAAGAACGTTGTTGCGAACGATTTGTTAACAACCTGTCATACAATCATTGTAATGTTCTTAATTTCTTATCCAAGGTCTAAGCAACTATGAGGTGACTCACAAAACCGTTTTAAGAAGGTTTATATGTCCGCCACAGACCCGTTATCCTGGCGTCCTGTATCCTTCGATTATGGCATCTAGGTCGCGTAATCGTGCCAACAAACATGACATAGTTGTACCTTTCGTGTTGTCGTGTTTTAATTACCTGAATTGCGAGTATCAATTAATGAATTACTATCTATTTCCTTCCGTAGTATGTGAGGATACATATTATGATTTAGCCTATAATATCTAGTATGTAGGTGAAGTCGAGATCTGGAATATTAATTTATGAACTCTCATAGGTCTAGCCACAGTCATGTTGAAATATACCAACTTTTTATACAAGTTGCAAACAATGTAGGTCATAATACTCATAATCATAATCCTAATCACAAGTGCTTTACGGTGAAGGAAAACATCGTGAGGAAACCTGCATAGGTAGGTACACCTGCGAAGAAATTCAAGGGTGTATTGTGAAGTCCCCCACAAGTACCGGGCCAGCGTTGGGACTACGCAAAATAGGCACGTTTTGATGTCGAGTTGCGGAAAAAAATGGCCAGAATACAATACAATACAAAATCCTAAACAGTCAGTTCAAAGAAATATCCACAATCTAACACTGTTGTTTTCATGGTTTATGATAATTTATAGGTAAGAGTTGATTAAATTACAACTTTTAACTATTTATCAGTAAATTAAATTTGAATCGGTCATTGTGGCAATCTTTCGGGGAGGTCTATGTTCAGCAGTGGACGTCTTTCGGCTGATATGATGATGATGATGATGAAATTTGAATACAAGGTCTGTTTATATTATTCGCATAAAAAATAAGTATACCTTACCTTACTATGTGTATTTACGGGCTCGTGGAACCAATTATAATGGCCATTATAAGGTATTCCTCATTTCTTCTACACAAAATAACAAACCAATACAAATTATTGCGATATATGTAGAAGAATTTGTTTTCCCTAAAGTAAATGTAACTACATCTACCTGCATGTATTGAGATTTTCATCGGGATGGTATTGCAAAAGGACCACACAAAAGCTGACGGATATGTAAATGATTGAATACATAATACAGGATACTGATTGATTTGAAAAGATAATAAATTGTATTGTACAAAGGTTGAAGCCATTTTCCCGTACAAACTCTCATAACAATGGTACAACTGTGTGGTCTTTTGAAGGTATCAATACGGCAGTACCTAGTGTACTCGTGTAAGTACAAAGTGTACAAACTGACACGGTTGTAGTGACCACAAGTATGCCTTATTATAATACACATAAAGTGCTCGAATTGTTACTAATTGTGTTGCCGACGAAGTCATACAATACATACAAGTTTGGCTAAAATAATTATTAAATTATACAATTGCTTATAATTATTGTATGAACTCGTAAGCACTAGGTAGGTAAGTACTGTGTCGAGATTTTCTTAAAAGACTAGATGGGGTTTTCGTAATAGTACATACATTACTACCGAGGCTGGGAAGTGACTGGTTGCCGGCCGAATATATACAGACCGGGATAGTATTCGGCCGGCAACCCGTCACTTCATGGCCGAGGTAAGTATAATGCTTTTCTCAAACATGCAATGCAATAAAACAATAAAAATATTTTCTTTCTAAGTAATTAAAGGCAGCACTCAATACTATCCAAGTATCCATAGGTTACGGGCCTAAAATTAGGCTAAGATGGGTATATTGGGTATTCTAAAAACTAGACTATTTGTTTTCATGCAGAATATAGAAAGGGTCATTGTTGTGACCTGGCAGCAGCTTTTGTTCCCTGCTAGGAGGGATCAAAGTGGCACTTTTCTGTTAAAGGACTTTCTATTGCCAGCCTAAAAAATTACAGTGAAATATGAAAATAAACAGTAAGTTCATAATTGATAAACATTTCTTCGGAATTGATTATTTGCATAAATATTAAATATGTGATATATCTTTTATTTTTTCATAGGTGGTGTGAAAAGCAGTATGTATCACACGGTATCAAAATTATTACGTCTTGGGCGTTAACGCTTGAATCCTTCATTACGCTCAGGATTCCACTTTAGAATCCCTCAGTACGGTCGGGATTCAATTGTGGAATCCGTCGCTCCATTCAGAACGCCGGAAATATACTATTTTGATCCCTTGTGACACAATCTCTACTATGTCTCATTAGACGAAAAAAAAAACGAAATTAGAAACTATTCCATGATCAGTTTGAGAAGCCAGTGCACTTATGATTTATACCTGATATTTGTAATTCTAAGTTTATCCACACGAGATAAAACAATAAACACAGACTAGTTAGGCGAAGTCAATGGCAACATAATAAGGTGTCCGCACGCAGCAATCATGTGAATCTTGGACACGAGATCTGTTCGTTGCGTCATTGGATGATTGGACACAATGGTCTAGGTATATGACCAAAGGTCAGTCAAAATGAAGATTATAAATAAGTATAATTCTTAAGTTACCTACATTGAAAATAACCATGACTGATAATGATAAACAAGAGTAATTTGTTATACAAGGGTGAAAAGTTGTAGTTTACCCGCGCCGCGCGTATCAAATTGAAATACGAGCAAGCGAAATTATTATACAGTTGTTTGATTGGTTTTAACATAAGATAAGTAAAATACCATCCATGTGTAATACAAAATTCTCTTCGTCATAGTGAGGAAACTAACTTTCTACAAAAAGGGAATTATTTGTTCACATTACAATCATCATCATTTAACAATAATATTCAATAATAGATATAGTTCCAAAAATATTCACATAGATATCTAACAGAGTGTCAGTCAATTAATAAAGAAAACTAAAATATGTGTTGACAATGTTGACATTGCTGTGTTTTATAATTTCTAACTTAAGGTGCATTCAGACCAAAAGAGCATTCGCTGTTCTATCCCCCGCTCTACGAAATCAACCAATCACGTTTTGTGTAACGATCGAATTTCGTAGAGTAGGGGGTTAGAATAGCGAATGTTCGTTTGGTCTGAATGCACCTTTAGGTGCAGAATATTCACTAAAACAAATGTTCTTCCTGAATTTTTGAGTTTATAAATTAAAATTTAAAAACGCAGAAGTGCAAAGTGCAAGCAAAGTAAATCAGGGTTCAACGCCCCACAAAATATAGAACTGAAACGTTGTTAATATGCCTCCATATACATAATGCCGAGGACCGCTTAGTATGGAAACCACCGCCATTATAATTTGCTTGTCCTTGCCGCAACCAAAACATCACGAGTCTTGGGCATTGACTTCACATCTAAAACCAAATGTGACAAGAAAAAACCGGCCAGGAGCATGTCGGGCCATGTTCAGTGTAGGATTCCGTAGTTATGCTGGGCCGATTATGTTCGAAATAGTTTTATTTGAAAGTATTCTGTAAGCCCACTATTCATGATTTTTTTCTTATATTTTGGACTCATAGATCAAAAGTTAGAGGGGACATTTTTTATCCTGGGTCGCTTATCTCCGAAGATATTGACTTAAAAGAAAAACTTCCGTATTCAACAACGTAATACCTACCTATTCAACAATACCTCCACAATATAGGAATACAGCATAATAAAAAAATTATACCCACTTTACGTGAAGCGGAGGTAACCGAAACAAATATTGTTTTCTTTATTTTAGTATAGTTACCAGATACCACTTTGTCGGCGTAATTAGTAAATAATATGTATACTTGTAAATACAAAATTGCAAATTTCTAGTAGCTACCGGCACTGAGCTATGCCGCGGACAGACAGACAGACGAAGAGACGGAGAGACGGACATGGCGAAATTATAAGGGTTCCTAGTTTACTCCGGAATCCTAAAAACGGTCAATTTAAAACGACCGTAAACTTTTTTTAGCTCGGTCCCACGATTCAAATTTACTCCGATTCAACGCATGATTGGCCGTTTTTTAGTGCCCGTAACATTTTATGAGTTGATGTAACGATATTTTTTTCGGCGTAACAATAAATTTGTCCAGCCAGATAGTGCAAATAACGTGCAGATAATTTCTGAAACTGCTAATAGTTAGGTAGGTACACAAATTAAATATAATTAGTCACGCATTGAGGTGCGAAGCGTTTTATTTATGCGAATTAGGCACTAACTTGTTATATTATTCTAAACTAGTCTATAAATATATGTATTCATTGCATTACATAAATATTCAACTACTCATATGCATTAAACAATTTATTTCATAACATACACTGATGTGAGAACACTTGTTATATTATTGGTCAATGGTTAAGAGATACAAAGTATTTTGCCGTCCCATCCAAAATATTTACTTATTCGCACACATAAAATAGGTTATCAAGGAGTGTAACAAATGAGATCGCACTTATCGTACCTACTAGGTACACCGGCGATCGAAAAGCCAAGAAAAGTTGTGCTACCTTTCCATTACAATAGGATTCCGGAACAAACATTTGCATGTTTTATGTGCGTGATACAGAAATTATACTACAGCAGCCTGTAGCCTTAAGTTTAAGGCGATGCATGCTTATATTGCTTATGGCACTTATGTATTAGAATTCAAACTTTACAAATTATAATTATGTATATGTTTTTTAATTAGATACGTATATTGAAAGGTGATTTTGATTTAAGACTATGTAGGTAGCCTACTAAGCTCTTTTAATAGGAAAATATTTTTCTCGATGAAATTAGTTTCTAAAGCCAGGTACTTTCACACTAAATTGATCGCAAAGCTATCATAATAAATATTATCACGTACCTAATGGTAAAATAGTAAAAGCATTAAACTAATTTCTAGAGCTTCCTAAGACTAACTGTCGATTAATGGAACAGATTCTCATATTTTTTATGATTCGGCTAAAATTTAAATTCTACAAAGTGTTATACTATATCCCTTTCCTTGACGCATAACGTACATAAACGTGTCTCTATCGAGTTGGCGTGGTTCATGGAAACGTAGTACTTGCAAAGTCGTAATAGAGGTTTGGTCGCTCGAGATGGTCTGACGCATTAAGAAGATTTACTAGCGGCAGCCTGAATCGTGCAGCCCGGTTGTACGTTGTTTCATAGACAACATTTTCGCAGAATATTGGTTCATAGAAAATGTTTCTCGTATTTTCATTTCATAGAATGATCATTTTTCAGAGCTCTTACATTGTATAATCTGGTTTTGTATATTTTTTATTGTTCAGATATGTAGTTCTTAGAATTTCATTTCATAGCGTATTCAATCAAATATTATTAATTCATATAGTATTTTTTGACTAGAACAGTTGTTTCAAAAACTGAATATTCATAGAATGTTGTTTGTCATCGTATCAAACTTAATATTATTTATTCAGTCATAATTAAACTATAGAATTATCATTACATACCATTATACAAATACAAAAGAAATACCTTTGTCCAAAGAATTTTAGCAAGCGATTTAGACCTGGGAAGCGGTCGACGAAGCCCCGCTGCGCGGGGCTTCTATTTCTGCTCTGAGGGATAAAAGGTACCTAACGAACCTATCCAGGTTATAGCAGGGGAGGTACAAATTTGTTATTTTTTAATGCGGGGGGCTCCGCCCCCCGAGCCTCCTTTGTGGGGGGCTACGCCCCCCGTCCCCCCTTTTTTTGGTTTCGCAAGGATGACGATACGTAAACAATTAATTAAAAGTAAGTAGGTATTTTATTTATTCGGGAAACTACGCTCGAAACCTAACCAATCCGAGTCGGTTTTACCCTGATTTATTACTTGGATTGGTTAGGTTTCGAGGCTAGAACAGATTGAAAAGCTAACTAACCTAACCTAACCTACTTTGCCTATAACAGGATTGAATATTAATCGTAATAAAAACAGGCTGCCCGTATCCTATGCGGGAACCTACACTCAGTACAACGTCCAATGGTCGCCCGTATCCATAGCGAGGGCCATTTGGTACTATTTACAGACTTAAATAAGAAAAAAAAAAAAACCTACTTTGCCTACAATCTACCTACCTTTTCTGGTAGCAGTTTGGTTTTTTTAGAGGGAGGGCTTTAGAGGGAGGGCGAATCAGTGTATGAGAAACAAAATACTTACATGAAATATGACTCATTAGGTAAGAATATCACTATGTAATAAAGTAAATAGTGGAACTAAATATTATACAAATTAGTAACTATAAAACAACAATCTATGAAATAAGTGCCTACAAAACAAAAATACATGAAATGTAATTCTATTGTTTGGTTACTTTGTAAAGTAAAAAAGTTAGATAGCAATATACATGCAACTGAATATCTGTGAAATATGTTTTAAGCAATTGAATAGTCTATTAAACAATAATATTGGAACAGAAAGTATATGATCCAAATAATATATGAACAAATTTCTGTGAAACGAAATTCTATGAAACTTCTGTCTATGAAACAGTGTGCCACCCGTGCAGCCCACATGGCTTGGCCGCTTTCTATGGAGTCAAGCTACATGTGGTCTCGATCAGCATTGAGGGAACGAGGAAGAAGAAGACTCGCAATAGCGAAGTTCGCCAATTTCGAGCATCCTACACCGCACTATCCTCGGGCGCCGCTATGAAGTCAATTCTGACAGCTGTCAGTTTCATAGATTATCTGTCAGCAATGTCACTTTTAGACACATAATGTATGGAAATGATCTGCCAGGATTGAGTTATAGCGGCGGCCGAGTATAGTGACGCCTTTGTTGGAGCGACAATGACAGGGTAAAAGTAGGCTTGGTGCCTGGTAGCCTGGGGGTTTCCATGACGTACTAATGCGATTCAGTTTAGGTCGAGAGAAAGGGACAAGGCTATACGAGTCGTATATCTCTGTCCCTTTTCCTGAACTAAAGGTCTTCGCACACTATATAAATTCCACACCCACTCGACTCAAGTTTAATCATTGAAATTTAAACCCTGTGTTATATTATGTACAAGGTTTAATTTCAAAAAATGATATTAAAATTGTGTACGACGAGTGGCCTACGCATCGTACACTAAAGGTCAACCCCGACACGTTTGTCACGCAACGACCACATGTTGTCCACGCAACGACTAACGTATGCGGAATGAAATCTTCACAAAGTTTAATATTATATTAAATAAATGATATCATTATTATTTTCTTGAACATGTACGTTTTTTTCATATCGATTTTAACAAGTATTCATGCAAGATAAAAACTACTTGAATCCAAAGTGTATAACTTTAGTTTTATGACACTTTATGCATTGATGTCGAAAAAACAAATGTTAGGATTTTTCTTGCCTCTAATTTTATCTTCTGTAGGAAAACTTTTTAAATAAAAATCCTTTGCTCATTATATTTCATATTCTTGTTAATTGGTCTATTGATACTTACTTATTATGCTAAAAATATTTAATTGAAATTAGCTATAAGTCGTTCACCGTGACATCCGTTACTGAAAAAGCAGTGTTTTTTACACTTTTTGATCAAATGGCGAAGTCATATTTTCAAAGTTGTTTATTTTTATTTTCCGTGTTGATAGGCTTGCTCTTTGTTTATGTTTCGTAATGCCCATGGTTTGAGGATGTTTTTCATCAATTTTGTTGTCATATTTAGAAGTATTTCTGAGCTCCCTGTTCGATTTTGTGATTCGGGTTAACGTAATTTCCTTTATTCGAGCTCTTTCTGAAAAGTGGCTGTAGCCAAATTGTTACATTACACTAGGGTTTCTAATATCATTTATTGGAAACGAAAAGAATGCGAGATTTTTATAAAACAGTGTTTCAAATCTTGCCTTCTTCTAAAAAATCAGAATCATCGTCGATTTTGGTCTTAGCAAATGTGTCTTGTGGAAAATACATGCAGTTGTGCGACATTGTTCTACTCAATTGGCCATAATTTCTAAAGAAAGATGCCAAACCCGACAAAACTATCCAATTTAATTAACAATTGTATACAAATTAATTTAGCATTGAGACACAAGTTAAATTTAATTTTTTTATTTTGTTTTTTATTGTTCAAAATTTGTGCAAATTTCACTCCGCATACGTTATGCGTTTGCGACTGACGTGTATCGAGCAACCATTTTCATTGCCCACTCGTTCACGCCGCGTTGTCCACTAGTGACCATTGGGTGGATCAACTAGTTGACTACTCATCGTGAGTGTGAGTAGAGTTGCTGCCGCGTTGGCGTGGAGTTGTTATAGTGTGCGATAGGGTTGTAACGGAGTTCTGCTTCCGCTTCTGTTTCTGCGGAACTTTCGTTTTGTTTTACACATCCGCTTCTGTTCTGGTTCTGTTATTTTTAAAACAGAAGTCATAGCGGATGTCGGAGCGGCGGGCGGTGGGACATGAGCGGCGTACATCCAAAACAGGTTTATACCTGTCATTTGCTCATTTCTCCGCTTGCCATCTCTACCTACCTTTATGCCCGCTTTCCACTGAGAGCGGAGCGGACTCATTAACGGCTCCGTTTCACGTTCATCGCTCACTAAGGACTAGTATTCAGTTGACGGCTGCGAGTCACAGCAGCAGAAAAAGTTAAACGGACCCATTAAATGACTCCGCTCCGATCGCAGTGGAAAGCATCTCGTCTACTTAGGTCTCACTCGAGCTCCGCTTCTGGTTCCGGTTCTGTTTCCGTTAAATTAAATTCAAAACTTCTGCTTCTGCTTCCGCTTCCGTTAAAACACATCCGTTACATCCCTGGTGTGCGCAGACCTTAAATCGCATTAGTACGTGATGGTAATCCTCCTGGTGCCTGGCAGCCTGCTATGCTATTCTCTTATTCGTCACACATTCGACGCTGCGTTCGTCAACGAGCTCGACGTCGAGACAGTCTTGTCAAAAATCCTAGCTGTTTTATTTGACATTAGGAATCGAGGCTGTGAGCGAGGTTGTGGGCGAGTTCGTCGCTGTTTTTCGTTAGAGAATACGAAGTTCGTACATTAAACGTCAAACTCTCGACGCAGTGTAGTTCCAGCTCACGCCGCATTCGTCGCCGAGCACTAGTGTCGTTTAAAGTACATTAGTGAATACCATTTTTAGGCTCGACGCTGCCGCAGCGCTGACACAGCGCTGACAGCAAGGCGGTTTCCTTAGTGAATAACACTGCTGATATCGCCTTAAATGAGACGCACGCGTGTTGGGCAATATCGGAACGCGGCGCCAGCCGGCTGGAACATTCACTTTCTTGAAGAGAATCCGTTGCCTGTAAAATGCTCCATATCCATACTAATCGCACTTGAAATTTAGACACATATTTACATCTTAATTGGCCAATGCACTTTCTTGAGCGCACTTGCGAGTTATCAATATTGTGAATCTGGTGGCATTCCTTTGTAGACAACTCTAAAGTAGTTTCTGTTAATCGTTTCATTGTTTAACAGGAGATGTCAGAATTTAAAGACTTTCAGGTGAGCTTCCAATAATGTGGATATTGTCATATTTCCATTGCAGACTTCTCTTCCTACGCCTACCTATCCTCTAATAAGTATTGCACAGCGGTACATGGTGGGAAAAAGCTTAGGGTAATTTTGGCTTTGTAATGCGTTGGCAAACACCTAATGGGACTTGTGACTTAAGCTACTCAAGTCCATTGTTTATTTACCATGACCTTTGCTATTAAAACTGCACGTAGCCTACTGAGTATATGGAAGAAACCTCGACTTCACGACAAAAACGAGATGCAGAGATTTTCAGCAATGAGTAGGTAAATACGTAGGAACTGGCCTTCGCCTACCGCGATTTTCGAAATTCGTAAAATTCGAAGATTTGAGTGACAGTTGGAGAGACGATTTGCTCGAAATTTGTAGATCTGATAATTGATTACATGAAACGATAATAAACACTATGACTGATTGAAAGGCCTCTAGTGACCGGAAATTGTTATACATAATGTACTTACATCATCAGTCCTATCTACTGCTGGAGGTAGGCCTCTCCTATTAACTATTAGGAGGTAAATGCCCATAATCACCACTCTGGGTCGGAATGGCGATCGCGGTAATGTGTCCAGTCCAGTATGATGACGCTCCTGTTCATCATCAATCTTTTATCAAATATCAACCTAGTTCAGGCGCTGGACATTTGTGAAGTTTATATTAATATTATTATGATCTGTAACAACTGCTTTGTATGGTACATGAATAAATTATTTTTATTTATTTATTTTTTTTTTAATGGACAGTGACACTTCAATCCCTTAGTCGACTCTTACGACACCCGTAGGAGACGTTGGGGTGTTGACAAATGTATTCTTACTGCCGTCACCACACGGCCGGAAATTGTCGAAAACTGTTAATTATCGACACCGTTGAATATATTCTTCGTGAGTCACTGGTTATACGTATTATAACTGGATTGAAAATGTAGATATTACATAACTTCTGTATGTAAATATTGCAGTTGAAGTCTGATTTCCAGCGCTAACCACAATCACATGAGTTGTGTTGTAACAAATCATACTCCAGTTCACTATTTAAATACAGTTTCTTTTGATGTTTCTCGAATTCGTATTTCGTGTCTCCAGATTATACAGAAAACGTATTGAATGCAAGATACTAGTCCTCACTATGTACAGTCAGCTGCAGAGAAAAGTACAAATTTGTATGCAAGGGGGGTCTACTTTTCTCTGCAGCTGACTGTACGTCCATAGATCTGTGTGTGGTGGGTTACTTTATGATGGTTGTATTGTCTTGAAAACAAAGTTTTCCGATTCTGAATACCATAGAAGCTGTGAATTTGTTAGCCAGACGACGAAATATGATTTTTTAAAGTACAAGTTCTATCGCTAGCAGCGTGTAGAATTGTGGATTAGTTATGTAAAGTAAGGTAAGGTTTCCTCTATCTCGCTATTACAAACCATTCTGAAACTAAAGTGTATTTATATAGAGTTATAATTATCTTCCTATCTGGACATTACAGGGGATGGTAAGAATAATAATTAAAAAGATTAATAGGAGGATGTTGCCGTAAGTAAGTACTGCGATTTCACATCGATAAGAAAACAATACAGTGTGTGTCTTTCATAACGACATTGCTTTTAAGGGATGAAAGTACAAGTCTTAATGAACTGAAATTAGCATATTATTTAGTTAAAGTATTAAAAAAAAATTTTTCATACAAAATAATTCGGCACGCAATGTATCAGTAACTAATAAATTAAACCTAAATTGACATATGATTTCATTGAAATCTCGCTCTTAGTGACATACTGGCAATTACAATTAATTCCCTATTTACATCCTACATGTCGGTGACACTTTTCGATGATCAAAAATCGATCAAAAATCATGACCCTTGTTCATAAGAAAAGGACTTAACAGCCCAGGGTGCCTAGCCAAGTTGCCAATCGCTATCGCTCAGTAGTGTATTTTAGTTTTCTGTCTTTGTCATTCTTTCTTATAAGTGCGACAGAGACGATTAAGCGCTAGGTAATTTTGTGTTAACTAAGAAGGCGGAATCAGATAATCGTTTTGTTTATGTACCGATTGAAAACTTCACATTGATTGAGTTGAAGTGTCAAGATAACATCAAGTTTGGTTTGGCCTGGCCACGACATAATGTGGTGACCAATGTCGTGGCCGGGCCGTAAGGCGACCAGCGGCGAGCGAATCCACGAGTTGGAGCGGGATGCCGATATGGGTACGAGAGGGAGCACCATACGTTTCTAAGCCGGTCGCCTTAGACCGATGTCGTGGCCGTGGCGTAAGCGTTTATAGCGTAGGCCCTACTACTACTACTACCCAAAACAGATACTACGAGAGCTCTAATTGGTCTAAATAACGATGATACTTCCTCGACCAAATTTTATTAAAGAGAACTAAGGTCAGTGCGGCTAAGTCTGGCATATTTTATTTTGAAGGAAAGTCCGTCATATGCGTCTTATACTGTTCAATTAGGGTCGGAAATCAGTTGGTAGACGGACTTTCCTGATAGACGGTCTTACCCGCATTGACCTTACATATAAATGAGAAGCAGAATGTAAAATCAAGTGCATAATCATTATAAATATGTTGCGTTTAGGGAAGGGTCCCGGTTCTGATTTGTATGGCAAGAAGCGGAAATTCCCGGTTCCGGTACCATACTTGTATAGAAAGCCAGTACCGGCCGCCCACCCTAGTTGCGTTGCTCTCATAATAGCCCACCTAAGGAAGACCAAAAGTTGCCTGTCGGGAGAAATAACTCGTGTATAAGCGAATTTTGGCATAGTTGTAGGGAATGGTGTTTTAAACCACGTACTAAAAGTACTGGTGGATAGGGGTGGAGCTAACGGGGGGAGGGGGTGTAAAGGTCCTTATTTTTAATTTTTCGTAAATAACTCGTAAACCGTGGCTTGTAGCAAAATACGTTCTAGTACATAAGTAATCTACATAAAATTCTCTACAAAAAAGGTATACACATGTTTCCTCTGGGATCAATGTGTCATGAGATAAGAAAGCAAGAAGATGGACACTAAAGAAATAAACACATTTGTTTAAGTAGGTATGGCACATACAGAATGCTCGCGAGCATTCCAAAAGATTTTAATGCTCGATTCCTGACCATATTTAGAGTCTTTAATGTGATACAAAATTTCCTGGATTCGGCTTGGTTTCAGAGATAATCAACCTTTTTTTCGAAATATTTTTTTCGACGTAACTCGTCATAAAACTTCTTTTTAATTACAATTCTACTACAACGTGTTTTAATATTACCACACCTTTTGCCTGGAAATCAAAAAATGGGAATAAAATTGACGAAATAACCTGTCCCTAAAAAAATTATTAAAATAAATAATTTTAACAAATTGTTGTCGTGATAAAAAGTACTGGAAATGTTAAAAAGTATGCAAAAAGTCTAAAAAAAAGAGAAAAAAAAAATTTTTTTTGGTGGTATTTGACATGAGGTCTCATAATCATTTTTGTTTATTTTGATATCTAGAATGCATACTTAAAATCTTTTGGAATGCTCGCGCCCGGGCGCGCCCTGTATACTTATTTGTCAAAATAAAATTCCTAATTATCTTCTAAACCTAAAATATTCTCATAATCATCGTCAAAAGATTTTAACTATGCATTCTAGACATCAAAACAAACAAAAATTATTATGAGACCTAATGTCAAATACCACCAAAAAAAAATTTTTTTTTCTCTTTTTTTTAGACTTTTTGCATACTTTTAACATTTCCAGTACTTTTTATCATAACAACAATTTGTTGAAATTATTTATTTTAATATTTTTTTTAGGGACAGGTTATTGCGTCAAGTTTATTCCCATTTTTTAATTGCCAGGCAAAAAGTGTGGTAATATTAAAACACATTGTGGTAGCATTGTAATCAAAAAGAAGTTTTATGACGAGTTACGTCGAAAAACTTATTTCGAAAAAAAGGTTGATTATCTCTGAAACCAAGCCGAACCCATGAAATTTTATATAACATTAAAGACTCTAAATATGGTCAGGAATTGAGCATTAAAATCTTTTGGAATTGTCGCGAGCATTCTGTATGTGCCATACCTACTTAAAAAACTGTGTTTATTTCTTTAGTGTCAGTCTTCTTGCTTTCTTACCTCATGACACATTGATCCCAGAGGAAACATACTTAGATCTTTTTTGTAGAGAATTTTATGTGGATTACTTATGTACTAGAACGTTTTTTGCTATAAGCCACGGTTTAAGAGTTATTTACGAAACATTAAAAATAAGGACCTTTACACCCCTCTCCCCCCGTTAGCTCCACCCCTAACCACCAGTACTTTTAGTATGTGGTTTAAAACACCATTCCCTACAACTATGCCAAAATTCGCTTATACACGAGTTTTTTCCTCTGAGTTTCCTTCGTTTGGTGTACTATAATACCGAAATAAGCTGCTGTGGGCAGGGGCTGTAACCGTTATTTTACGAAAACCTCGAAATAGCCCCAAAATTTTAAAACGTTTTGTACTCTTTATGTACTACTCAATATTTTATGTAAATTACAATGTCATATTTTTAAATTACTCCATTAATTTAGAAGAACGAAGAATTTTTTATTTTTTTTATGCTATAGGTGGCAAACGAACAGACGAATCGCCTGATGGAAAGCGATTAACGTCGCCCATGGACACCCGCAACACCAGAGGCGTCGCAAATGCGTTGCCGGCCTTTAAGGTGGGAGTACGCTCTTTTCTTGAAGGTTTGAAGGTCGTATCGGAGAAAATACCGGTCTGGGACCTATTTCCTGGCTGTGGGGCCTATTTCAATATGTGATGTTGTAAGATTGGGTAAGGCGGCGTTGTATTCGTATACGATCGTACCAACATAACGCCATAAATGCCATCGACAATAAGGTCTCTTTACCCAGATAACGTCACATATACAGGGTGATTGGCAGACCGATGCAAAGCTTTAAGGTGAAGTAAGTATAGACCATTTAAGCCATTGTTGTCTTTGACGAAGTCCGACTATTTATTTAAATTAATTTTTTGTTGTTTTTGGCCAAAATACCCAAACTTTAAAATGAACTGCAATTTTTTTACCAAGTTAAGCGATGAACGTACTTTTTTATTTTGTATTTTGATGCACCTAGTTAGGTACTCTAGACTGTACGCACCATAGTTTCTAATTACTTATATAACACTGCTCATTCATTCAGAAAATGCACACAGCATATTTAAAGGAAGAAAGCTAATTAGTTTAACGCAAATTGCATGCAAATATATTCAAAGTGGAAATATACGTTGCAATTATTAATGAACTTGTCATCTTTTTTGCATGTCGTTTAACATTGTTTTAAATATAACGGAACGAAAATTGTTTTACGCCGTGTCAGTTCAGTTTGACATGTCAATAATTAAACGTAAAGCTAATCTTCAGTGTCACGGGAAAATAATTGAAAGCTGTAGGAAATCGTAAAATGTGTCGTGACACTCGTGACAAGACAGACAGCTTGTAAAATTTAAAATTGGACGTATTTATGCAAAAAGGAACCAACCTACAAGAATTTTTCGTTCTGATTAACACCTAAACTCAAAACAAAAAAGTAAATTTTTACAATGACCACTTAGTGTGGATTGGTTCCTTTTTGCATAAGTACGTCCAAGTATTCTAGGTTATGTCAGTCTTCATAAGTCCGTTAGTTATTAATTATTTTCAGTTTTGCGGTATAGCATTACGACATAGTTTATATGACATTTACCTTGATAGATTCTGCTCTTAAATATCAAAATGGTTTTTTGATTCGAGAAAATGTTGATGCGTTATAAGTTTATTCGTCAGTTGTCTACATGAGTCTGTTATTATTGTTATCAACTATTTTATTATTGGTACTGGTGCTAAACTGTAAACCGTGTAATAGTACATTTCGATGCAAGTGCAAAAAAAAATTTTTTCGACGAGGGTCAATGTTGGAGCCCGAGTGAAACGTGGGCGACAATCAACTGAGTTAAAAATAACTTTTTACACGTGTATCGAACGACTTTTTTCATAACAAGTGCCTTAAAAAGAGAAATTAACGCACGCGAAGGTCGCGAAGCTTGCGCAAAGTTTACTTCTCCGCACTAGTTAGGAAAATATATGTGAATATAAATGATGGACTATATTTACCGCGTGAGAAGTACGTACTCGTACTTACTAACTTATCTACTATGTATTAGCAACAGTAGATAATGCTATTAAAAAGGGTACTTTCTATTTGTTACAGACATAATTAAGTGTATTTACTATCTTTATGTATGTATCTAAAATCTTCGCTGTGCACTTACGCATTGTGTAATTATTCTTGTACTGTTATCTGTGTATAATATGTATAATGAGAATGTATCCAATTAAGTTTTCATGTTTATTAACTCTCATTGGAGTCAAAGATCAGAATTATGTAGGTATTTGTTTAGATATATTTAATAAGCTAAAATTTAATCTTGGCGAGTTTTTCGCGTTTCGGATGTAGGTAAAGGTAATCAATATGTCCCAATAATTATTAATTAGCCCTCTAAAACGTGGCTGTTGAAAAAAGAATCACCCTGTGTATTATTATAATTATGATTGTGAATAATGAAGTCCAACTAGTTATACGACATCACAATAGTTACTATAGCTACGTGTATTAAAATAAACAAAACATCATTTTATTTTATAATTTTTAAACACATTTTAAATAGATGCAGTTTTTTGTCCAAATCCCATAGTATAAAACTATTACCTACATACTAAATAAAAAGTCTAATTTAAATTTAACACCTTCGCTGTTCAACCATACTTTGTAAGGGGTCGAAAGACCCCCTACCGCATTGAACGTGTTAAGAGCTATCTGGGTTTCATTTGTATGCAATCACAGGATTTGACATTATGAAATCCCGTGATTCCATACATTTGAATCCCGGAATTGGATGCCCTAGTATATTATGTTCATTCCTCCATAAGTGTGCCTCGTCCTGGCA
>JALPQI010026024.1:0-12143 GCA_025490895.1 Thaumatotibia leucotreta | reverse complement strand
TATGATGATGGAGTCGAAGTTTAGACTCGTACAATTTGTCTTCGTGTGTTTTAGGCCGTCCCAGAGCTGCCAAAGACCTGACTGCACTCGGGGTACCCAACTGGCGTGACATAATTAAGAGCTTAATTAAAATAAAAATCACGATGATTTCCATTGTGTTATGAATGTAAGTTATATAATATGTACTGCATGGCTAACTTCGTACCACAAAAATGTGTCGTTTACTTTTGTTTTCATTTGAGCCCTTAACCAGTTACACAAAGACCCCAATGAGTTGTCGTGAATCCGCATGGGGCTCATCAATAAGTTTTGCAATCTATCCAAAGGCTTCTAGCAACAAGGTGGAAGTACTAGTACCCGACGCCTGTAACCAATTACTCAATCATATATAGCTTGAGTTGCCATGGATAATATAAAATCAACTACGAGTATTAGGGCTACTAACTTTTATTTATTTAAACCATGATTCGTGTATACTGTACCTTTAATGCTTCATATCCTAACTTTGAAATAATTAGCTTATTTCTAAATTATTTGTATAATTTTAAGCCAGTCTGTCGTTTATTAGGACTGAGTGTGCAAATTTCCATTGTCCCAATATGTGACATTGAAACTTGTACTGAAGTGCCATCTATTAGGACTGCCAGCAAAAGCACCTGACGCTTACTCATATAATGGAGTTGACTAAGAAAACTTGCAATTTTGAGAAATTTTGATATTGTCACCCTATAAAATAAATACTATTTAACAAAATTATCATCAATTAGCATCTAGCGGGCCAGCAAGGCGGTGGCAACAAACAGGTTACTGATTGTCTCCTGTTCGTTGCCGCCGCGATTTGGGCTCTACTTTTCACTAATGCCCTGGCCACGACATCGGTCTAAGGCTAACAGCGGCGAGCGAATCCATGAGTGGGAGCGGGATGCCGATATAGTACGAGAGGGAGCACCATACGTTTTTCCGCTAAGCCGGTCGCCTTAGACCGATGTCGTGGCCGCGGCGTTTACGATCAGGTGGAGTGGAGGCCACTTTGTTGTGCCAACGTTATTTTTTATTGGGTCGGCAAACGCGCATGTGACACCCTGAGGTTGCAGGCGCCCATAGGCTACGGTGACTGCTTTCCATCAGGCGGGCCGTATGCTTGTTTGCCACCGACGTGGTATATAAAAAAAAAAAAAATTAACAAACTCCTCTCCCAAAACACATGAGAATACTGTGTGTAGATTTATATATGGGCAAAATATCGTGATTCAAATAAATATTCTCTGTTAACATGTTGCGCACTAGTACTTCCACCTTATTGTGGTTATTTCAAAAAAATGAGTTATAATTTGTAGTTTCATAAATACCTGAGTTCCTTAAGCTCTGCCCGAAAAGTCTCCTCGTCGACTGGTTTGCTTCTATCCTTGAACGCCAGGAGTGGAAGACCACCCATTTGCAGCAAGGCATTGTCGGTCATCGTGAACCGATTTGATAAATTTGACCTGGACAGATGTAGGTTTGTTTTATTACTGTGAATTATTTTTTATTTTATTATTATCACACAATCACATAATAAAGCCTATGTTAAGCCAGAGCCTATGTTGAGCCTATGTTAGGAGAGGCCTGCGTCCCAGCAGGACGCAGGCCTCTCCTATTATCTATGCGTATAGATGCATTAGGAGGTAAAATGGCTATAATTCGTCCACGCCGGGCAAGCGGATTGGCGATCGCAGTAATGTGTCCACTATGATGGACGCTGCTGCCCATCCATCAATCTTTTATCAAAGAATGGTCCTGTGGACACTTCAATCAATTAGTCGACACTTACGACACCCGCAGGAGGAGTCGGGGTGGTGACAAATGTATTCTTACTGCCGTCACCACCCGGCCAACGTCAATAAAAGAGCTACCATGAGCTAACAGTGACCATCCCGCTCAAACTTACCTATTGCAGCGAGCAAGAAAGATCGCAAGTAAATTTCGCTTTCGACTGCGTTTAACTCACACCAGCTCATGGTAAAGCTTGTTCACGAAATAAAGTAGTCCTCGTAAAATCAGTCTCTACAGTTACACAACAATACCATGTAGTTCTAACAGCCATGGGTCTGTAAATTAATTCTTCAGTTTTATGTTTAACAAACCAATATCAAAAAATATCAAAACAACTTCAGATAATGCTTAATGCAAAAGTTCAGTCCCAAAAAAGTGCGAAATTCCGCAACGATTTCAACAATTGTCGTTAGACTTGAAATATTTAATAAAAATTGTAGACACGAGATTCACAGTTTACTATAGTATCGGTTTTGTAATTTAGTTAAGACCCATTGGGAAACTAAATGACCCAAAATGGTAAAATAAGAAGAAACACTACTTAAATCCAGAAGTTTAAATAAAAGTCCATAATTATGGAGAAACTGATATAAATATCAACCACAGCGTCCGAGAAGATAGGCAAAGAGCCCTTCTTTGTAATAACACCTATACAAAGGTATGGTCTCATACAAAAAAAATAATTATACAGCAATGGCTACTTTATTTCGTGAACAAGTCTTAGGCACACAGAGGCACCGCGAACCACTAACGAAGTGTTGCCTCTCTCGCATTTGTGAATTCGTACGTTAGTGTGACAGAGAGGCAACACTTCGTTCACAGTTCGTGGTAGGGCCTCAGGTGGGGACAGGAGTGACAATTACCTAATGGAACTGCATGTTGCAAGTAATTAGAGAGAGTGGCTTGCATTAACGGTATCCTTGGCAGAAGTTAGTTGCAATAATAGGTAGCGTCTGCGTAATAGTACATTGTGTATTAAGGGCGGTAAATAAGAAATTGTGTGTACCTACATAATTTTTGTACCGCCCGTGGCACACACAATGTTTTTCATCACACCTGGTGAGGCAAAAAAAGTAAATAGAACAATATATTTTCACAAAACTACTCTAAAATGGTCTAAATCATTTCTCAAAAACAGGGATGTCTTTTTATTATTTTTATAACAGAAGTCCCGGCGCAGCGCGCGCCGCCGCCGCCGCCCGCCTGCATGGGCAGCGGACAGCGCGCTAGTGCGACGTAATGTTGTATGAAAATAAAAAAAAAGTAATTCTGACCATGGGCATAATATAGCTCATTACGTTCATGCATGCCTGCTTATAAATTCAGCATTTACGAGCACGTGTGATGAAAAATTTTCTATGTGTCTACCTCACCAATGCTAGTAAGAACGAGACACACGATTACTGAGAAGTATATTTTTACGCATGTAATATAAACATGCCACCAGATACCAACAAGTATGAGACCTTTTCTAATCTTTCTAATTATTTACGTAGTCTCAACAAATAATTACATGTATGTTCATATAAATCATCGGTTTGACAACCAAAACTCTCTATGTAACAAAATATACCTACTTACTTAAATAAAATATACATAGTTCGTGTCTCAGTTGTGATTCAAAAGCGACATACGTATACGACGTTCTTCTTCTTTAGTAGGTAGTGATAGTTTTTATAGCGGAGTTTTGGTTATCAGCCGATGAAATACACATAATATATTTACACATCATACATCATCACATCATCAGCCTGTGATAGTCCACTGCTGGACGTAGGCCTCTCCTATTAACTATGCGTATAGACGCATTAGGAGGTAAATGCCCATAATCGCCACGCTGGGCAAGCGGATTGGCGATCGCAGTAATGTGTCCACTATGACGACGCTGCTGCACATCATCAATATTTTATCAAATAACGGTCAGTGACACTTCAATCCCTTAGTCGACTCTTACGACACCCGCAGGAGGAGTTGGGGTGGTGACAAATGTATTCTTACTGCCGTCACCACACGGCCAAATATATAAATATATTTACACGTTACCATATTATGTTCATGACTGGATCTCAAGAACTACCAAATATAACTTTAGCGGCATCTTTTTACCAACGCAGCAGAGGTAGATTTAATTTATATTTTATAATTTTGCCATCGTATACGACGATTTGGAAGTGCTTGTTGCTAGGCCCACTTGAATAAAGAATCGTTCAAATTCGAATAATCACAGTTAAAGAGGATAATACCTTAGTTTACTCCCGTTAGTGAAAATATAGAACGCCACTTCTGACCTCTCCTGCTGTAGCCTCGTCACCAGCTTTCCAAGTTCTGTGGCTCTGCTTACCTGCCAAAATTTTCACTATTTATTCGAGTTATTCTAGACAACATTCTCCCAGCTTATGGCTCTAATGGTTCAGAGAGGTAACGCCAGCATAATGGGATCCATGCCGCGGACAGAGCTCCTGGGCGAGGTTTTCTTATCATTAAATGATTTTTTCAAAACTGTACAATTTATATACAAAATTTAGATGTAACTAATCTAAATAACCTGAACTATTTCTAAGATTGGCTCTTGTGGCATTGTAGCGAGGTTGGTGTTCGCATTTCCTCGCTTTATCGCAATACTGATGCGTTGTGCGAGGAAGTCGCCAGATCTTCGATCTTTAGTTGCGTCAACCAGACGTTTCGCGATTTCAGCAACCAATTTGTGTGCGCCATGAGCCTAAAGTTTCCGCGTCAAACGGTACAACATCGTACTCTTTGCCGAGGCCTTTATATTTATTATGTTTTAAAAATTCGGCATTTCCAGCCGCAGCGGCCGTCTTGAATAATATATTGTTTAATAGATTATTTGTTAGTTTTACTTATATTAAGATTTGTTCACATTGTTAAGTATTAATTCATGGCCACATTTTTTTTTTCACTTCATCCCTTTCATCCGTTTAACCGTAACTTTATCATTAATAAAAAATGAGAACCAGAACCAAGCTAAAAACTCGGGTCAATGAACCGTTAAAGGAGCTGAACTCAATTTTTTCCATTTTACGTTTTCCATTAATTTGTCGAGTGTCAAGTCGCTCGCTTGCCACCACGTGACATGGTAGGTAGTTGAACGCAACAGTTATGACAAATAATGCAACAGAGAACCAATGGAATAGATTATATTTTAGTACCTCCAGGACAATAAATAGTTCTATGGCACATTATGGACACACCCTAAGCCCACCAAAATGTGCCCGACGGGTTCGATTAGCGTTGAAAATGCCGGAAAAATTAAATGTTCCTAATTCATGGCTATTTGTTGTATGTATCGGCGTTACCACAGTATACAAGATTTAATTGAATTTAACGCAAGATTAACATAAAATTGTTCCGTGGTATTTACTTTTTGATTCTTTTGTGGGGAAAGATACATCGAAGTGCTAATTTAGTCGACTTGGGAGGGAACACTTATATCACATAGACTCTCTATAGCAGTGCAGCCATTCGCAGGCCTTATCGGAGTTCCACGTGAATGCTTGTAGCTTCATAGTTCCGATACATTCAAATAGTATTATAAGTATACAATGTGGCCATGAGGACAGGGATTTCTGTACAGCGGATTTAGGACCAAATTTGAAGTTAAAAATGTTGTACGAAGTTTGCTGGGTTGCGATTATTTTAAGAATAAAAAAATTTTTTTAAAGGAGCGCTTGTGTTCGAGCGGTAAAATGCACGGCTGCTAAGCAGCGGTCGTAGGTTCGATCCCCGGATCGTTCCAATGAGTTTTTAAAAAACTTATGTACGAAATCGTTTCATATTCACAAGTGCTTTACGGTGAAGGAAAACATCGTCAAGAAACCTGCATATATCTTCGAAGAAATTCAAGGGTGTCTGACTGTATGTGAAGCCCCCAAGTACTGGGCCAACTTTGATTCATAAGGAAATTTTAATAATTTTGAATGAATTGCCGGTACTAAAAGGGGGAGGGGGGGGGGGGTCAGCACCGTCAAACACATTAGCCTCACGGTTTAAGTCTAGACTGATCCTTTGTCAGATGAACTGTGGATGAACTACTGGATCCCAAGCTGGTGGTATAGAAAAGCTTCTTTCTATCCTATTAAAGTTTGGATATTTCATTATCTCAATGGCCTAACGCAATCATACAAAGGAATACAATCATACAAAGAAGGAAATTTTTCTCAGGCAGAGACGTAGGGATAGAACCGGCGTAGATGATTTATTTTTGTCTCTTGTCTTCATTCTGAAAAACTTGTAATGAATAAGTAGGTAGCTTAAAATTTATTGTCCGTTTGTTTAGTATATTTTTCTTTGTGGGAAGTTTTGTACTCATCTTTCTTATTTTGATGGAGGTAGATCTATCAAATTTCCTCCATTGTCAATCGCCCGCATACCACGAACCCTGTAAAGTGTTCGAAACATCGGAATGAAGTTAAAGTTAATTAATATACTACGCGAGTTTATCCGTTTTCATAGTTTTATTTCATCTATATTATCTACCAAAATACCCAACCAAAAACAAATGTAATATAGCGTTAGCTACTTAAATTGATTGGTTAATTATCATTTTCCTCAATAATACAATGGGATTTTTATTACTCATAGTCGGCACCTATGCAGCGCGGAGCGTTAATAAATGAGGTCAACTCAACATTATGTTGAGACCCTAAGTATTTAGGATTGTATACCTACTATAATTATGTCATACAATGTGATCTAAAAATAGTGATGAATTGTTTAAGAGATCAATCAGTAGTGTTTTGATAAAAAAAATAGGTATTCTAATAGTTTTTTTTCGCGAAAAATATGTCTTCTATATGCATTGTTGGCAGAGCAAACATTTCTGGTACCTATATTCAATTACTACCCGCTATTATTATACACTATGTACGTACATAACAATATGCGCGAATAAAAATAATTTAATTATGTCAGGAATTTTGCTGCTTACGCAATTTCGGTATTAAAACAAAGTGATTGAGTTTATGTAGCGCAAAAATATCGTCGACCGTAGGTTCAATTAGGGTAAGGGACAAAATGGCGAAAATGAGTTAAGTATACAGTTTTTTTCAGAATTTTGCGCTCTTTCGAATGGTGTATATAAAAAATTCTAGCTTTAAAAAAATGTTCCTTACCCTATTTTTTTTTAGGGTGTACCGGATCAAAATAGCTCCAAAAAATAAAGTAATTAGAAAAAAAATCTACACAGCTACTAAGAATTAGTGTAATGTACGTAAGCAACCGAATTTAAACAAGGTAACCGGCCTTGCACTTAGGGAATGACCCTTACACGGTTTATTTTTGATGAGAAAATAACAAAAGTGTTATTACGCTAATAATTTTGGAATCGAAAAAAAATATTTTGCCGATACCCTAAAGTGATTGCGTGTTGTATTGAAATAATTGTTCCTTACTTTAATTTGCTCGCATAGTAATTTATACGATGTGTGCGTTACGCTAATTTTTTGTATGTTATGTTTAAACTTTATACTTGACGGAATATTTCTTTGACGGAATGAATGAATAATTTAATATTATTATAGATACCTAAATACATACGAGTACACAGCCATTACCAAGGAACAAAATAAATATTTGTGATAAATAAAGACACAAATAATGCCCTCGCCGGGATTCGAACCCGAAGTTGTGTAGTTTTAAAACTGGAAGTACATTCAAAAGTGCTTTTGCTATGCTTATTTGAATAAAAAAAAGTTTGCGTTGACTTTGACCATGTTGTGCAGAGTTGCTGCTAGGAAGACTCAAGATTTTGTAGAAATCATTACACAAGTCTACGATCAAATAAAACATGGAAGCCGCATGCCATACTAAATTGCCTTTCAAAAACGGTCCTGAATTTTACTTGACAAATGTCACCACCTCTTCAATGCATCACGGTATTGAATTTCCTTGTCAACCTATAAAAACTTAAACCGCTATTTAAAAATAGTTGTGATTGGTCCATTTATGTTTTGATTGGCCATATTCTATAAACATTTGTCAAAAATGTTGCGCCAAAATATGCGCGGTGTTAAGAAAAGCGCTATGTCCTGCCCATCTTGGCACATTGAACACGTTACACTACACGTCCATGTTATATAATTATTAGTCGCAGACACAAGTGATCACGTTCAGATATATGAAATCTATTGTGTAGAATCGCGACAAGGCATGAACAAAAAATTATCCTAATTAAAGGGGTGTTCTGCGCAGTATGCAAAATATACAAACTAAAATCAATTTGACCATTTATTTCCCAATGATACGCCATTTTTATTCCATACATGCTTATTAAAAATTAGAAACAATACAAGTACTTATAATATCGAAGACTTTTGAAAAACTCAAAGCTAATATATGAATAAAAATTATATAAACAAAATCTGTACTAATAGGTAATAATAAAATATGAAGTAATTTCTTCCGACTCTTTACTTTGCCATCATTTCTTATCCAAGGCTTCCGATAACAAAGTTCATTAAGTAAATTATAAAATGGAATTATAGAGTTTTCAACCGACTTTAAAAAAGGAGGAGGTTCTCAATACAACTGTTTGCGATTTTGATGGTTCTTTTTTTATTCGAAAGCTGATGGTCCCATTATAATTTGGTCCAGTTCTGATAATTATAAGTCTTAATTGGCATTAAGCATGTGCAATGTGCACGACAATTGGATGAATAACTCAATACTACGTCAACCGATTTCCATAAATAAATTTTTAACCGACTTCAGAATAAACCGAGTTAGTCCCGTTGGCATCAAGTTGGGGTCTGATTATGGGATCTTGGAGATAACGGTTGAAGTCGTTTTTTTTTAAATGATTATTGATATCGTTTGTCATGCAGAACTCTTCGATCGGGAAACATTATCATATCAGAGACCACGTTACTCATGGTCGAATTTTTCATGGCCATGTTTTTGGGGGGCGTACATTGCGTACAAGCCATGTCACCCCCACGCATCGTGTCCTCGCAGTATATCTGTTGACCATCGCAGCGGCTGAAGCCCGAGTACCCCTCTTGCTGGCAACATTGCCCCGGTTCGTCTCCCTCTGACCCGCACGCGTTATCACAAATTGGTGCACGCTTTTCAGCTTGGCTGACAACAGCCACAACGAATACAAGAAAAACGGTAGTCTTTAAATGTTTCAATGCAGCCATGATGAGTAACTGTGAATATTGTTTTCTATGCTGGATTTATATTGGCTGTAAAGGAAAATTAACAAGGACAATTTTCCTTTAGGTTCAGGTGTGCCTTCGTCTGTTCTTTTTAGTCGTAGTTATTATGCGGGACGTTTTGGTTAAGCTTAAAGTGGTAACGGTACCACAGAACAATTAGAATATCGATAGGTACTCTCGATAGGTTTTCTGCACCACCTACTACCTACATTTTTGTAATCATGTCTCCACTACCCAAACGTTGTCTGGAAGAGATCGCTTTTTAGCGATAAGGCCGCCTTTTGTGACCTCTGTTTTTTGTATTTCTTTTGTTTTGTGAACTTTTGTTCTTTATTACGTGTGAGGTGTGCAATAAAGAGTTTTGTATTGTATTGTACTCTAGTTCACAATCGAACTATTTCAGTCACTTTTTTTATGTCTCTGGTTTTTATGGGTATATTCTCCTACACGCTTAGAACATGATTGGTGCGACAGTATGTCGCAGCGAGATAGATTTCCCGTCTTTTACTTAGTGTACGAATTACATAATGCAACATAATATTATTCTCATTTATACTAGTTAATTGAAATAATCCAAGTTATAATACTATACCTGTTAAAAAAGTTTATTATAATTTATGTTATGAATGATAAAAATGATTAATATTTTTGTTAAGACTGTCAATTATTTTTTAAGTAAGTTATATTTAACTGATAAAGATCTGTTTAAAAAGAAAAAAGTACATTATTTAGGTTTCTTTCTGTCATAATTATTTTTAGATAATTACTGTGTGGTAAAACTATCAAACATAATAACTTACTTTTTACCTGAATACTCAAACGAGATTCTGATCAGCTTTATGTATGTATCTTTGTTTATTTTTTGACAAGAAATAAATATTATTACGAAAATAATTATGTTTCATTCCAAGAAAAAACTTAGCGTAGGTACAGGTTAGGGAATAAGACATTTCAAGTAAACCACACAAACAATAGGACTTGAATTTCCTATACACATTTAGACAAAATAACTTATTTTTTTTCTTATTTTTCAAAACGGATCATCCTTACGCTAAAACTCACGTAGCATATTTTTACAAATACACTATCTTACATTATTTTGCTTTAATTAAAAAAATCATTAAAATACCCTTACTTTATTTTTTTTTAATGATATTGGATCTGTAAATAGAAGTCAAATTAGCGTAAGGGGCATGACTAGAAATCGCTACGAGTGTAATCGACGTTAGTAATGAAACACATTAGAGTAACGGACACCAATTTTCCTTATTATTTAGTCTACGTAAATAAATACTATTTAGGCAGAAAGAGCACCAAAATATAAGAATACGTGTGAAATCGGAGCCAGGAAAGGTCAAATACAATAAAAGTTATGAGCGAATAAGCAGAAAAAAAAACTTTGTTGGGCTCTCCTGTAAAGTCGTATTTTGTCCCTTACCCTAATTGAACCTACGGTCGACGATATATATAAAAATTGTGTACTTAAGCACTAAACACGACACAAAATCGTTTTAGTATGGCAATAGAAATTACATGGGAAGACGAAAACATTTGCTATTTTGGGCAAGCTATACCATATTCATTGAGGCAATATAACACGTGTCAATAACTATCACATCTAAATGAACACAAATAGAAGTCAACGAGCAGGCCGTGGGAGCTGTGGAACGGAAATAGACGTCATAGTTCAAACAGTGATGCAATGCTTTATTATTTACTAGTTCAATGATTTCAGAATTAGATGGGTATTATTAGTAACCGTTATAATGGCGGGACCAGATCCTGAATTCGGTCGATTCATATTGCATTATTTAGTTCTAAATTTGTACTATTTGGTACCTGTTGTAAAAAAAATTGTACCGCTTGTATTTCAAAGATATTCAATCAGTCTGGTCCCGCCATTATAAAGTTATAATGGCGGAACCAGGTCCTGAATTCGACCGATTCATATTGCATTATTTAGTACCGAATTTCTACTATTTCGTACCTGTTGTAAAAAATTTGTACCTCTTCCATTTCAAAATTATACTTCAAATAGTCTGGTCCCGCCATTATAACGTTATAATGGCGGAACCAGGTCCTGAATTCTGTCCATATTCTGTCGATTCATATAGCATTATTTAGTACTATTTGGTACCTCTTGTAAAAAAAAATTGTATCTCTTCCATTTTTAAATTATATTTCAAATAGTCTGGTTCAATCAAATGGTCTGGCGGAAACAGAACATTACGACTCTCTTGTTCTATATTATGCTAGAATACAGAATACCTATTCTGAATTCTGTTTATTTTATGTGGAAAGTTCCAATATTCTGACTTCAACCAAACATTAAAGCTTCACCAAAATTGCTATAAAAAATGTCTGATAATGACTTACTTGTTCCTCAACATCAGCGACTTCCCTCCCATTGGTGACGCTGTTCCGCAGGGATAGCGTGGTCTGCACGATCAGCGCGAGGATGGGGATGAATGGCAGCAGCAGCAGTCGCCACAGCTGGCAGCGGCGGCTGCGGCACCAGCGCCGGAGGCGGCAGCGCCGGTCCTTGCTTGAGCATGTTGGAGATGCTGTGGAATGAAGACATTCTTAAGATGCTTTCTGAAAAAAAGTGCGAGTCGGACTCGCGCGCGAAAGGTTTCGGTCCATTATCAATTTATTATTTAAAAAATACAGTTAAATCAACCTACCTCAAAAACTATAGGAGATAATTTAATCAAACCAAAAGTCGTTGATAGAGTTTATTAATGTGCATAACATGTATTTTATTTTAGAATTTTATATCGCGTAGCTTAAAAAATAGACGGGGGGGGACACATTTTTCAGACTTTGAGAGCTGATATCTCGAAAACGATTTGCTTAAATAAAAATGAGATTTATAAACCTTCATATCATTTTCAAAGACCTTTCTATTAATACACCACACGCTAATATACAGTGTGTGTAAAGACAAACTGATATCAAAGGATAGCGACATTGCTTTTAAGTAACGATAGATTAAAGTGTTGTTAACCATTTTAGTAAAATAATATAATGATTGCCTTTATTATTTAAGAGTAATTAATTTTTCTAAAAATCTCGAGCAGCAATGTAATGCAAACATTTATTTGACGTTTCTGAGAGGAAAAGCTAGTTTTGTTTTCATTTTAATTGGATGAAATC
>JALPQI010026023.1:0-18674 GCA_025490895.1 Thaumatotibia leucotreta | reverse complement strand
AACAGAGAGGAAAACTGTTCGGATAAATATCAATGTAAACAAATATGAAACTAGCGCATTGTGCGCAAAAATACAAAATACCTACTTAGTGGAAGCTGTAATGACAATCACGTTTTTCATGTCAATCGTTGATATGGTTACGTTCTCCTGAGTGACCCTTAAAAGCACCTTATAGCATTTAAATTTACAATAGGTACCTACTTTATTTTTTTTTACAGTAACATAGCTTTTCCATGGTGGGTCATCCACTATTCATGTAACAAAAAATTGTGGTTGACCCATATAGCGTATATATTCCATTACAGTTTGAGTGATTGATTAATACATCAAATCGTAATTAATTATGAAAAACTCGACGACTAATGGCACAGTATGTATTGTACCACATTGCTGAAAAATTGAAAATACTCTGACTGCGACTATTAAAGTAAATAAATTCTTCTTAACAAAAAACAAATCAAGTTTCAAGGACTATATCGAATGAGTCACGTTTGTAACCAGTGCGTTATTATCACACGGTGTACTTTAATACATTGTGTTCAAACAGTAAACAAATTGTTTTTTTCCGTTGCGGTCAATTGAGTATTATGAGCAAAGCGCAAAACGTTCAGATCTTGTGTTAAGAGAAGAGATTTATGAAATTTCATAGGTTTTACTTAGGCTTCTTACTACATCTGATTCATTGAAATTACAAACATACGCAATTCCACTAAATTTAACAATTCAATAAGGTTGTTCACATATCATAAAAAGGTACCATTTATATAATTCATAACATAACACAATACAAGAAAATTTAAATACGTATCTCGATTTGCAATATAAATACGTACTTATTGATATGTATGAGTATTACCCTTGTCAAACAAAAGACAAATACTCTTACTTTTAGGTGTTTTATCGTTACTGATGCAATGCAAGTGCAAATTTCGCACAATACCCAAGACTTTCAATATATACATCGCCTGTAGATTTTATTTTTAAATAAAAGTATACCTAATGCTTCTCTGTTAAAATATTAATATTTTGATACACGCATCATCATACTATTTTAATAGGGTGGATCGATTTTTTTATTTTCGGAAATTCATAAAATAATCTTTATGGATCGATACTTCGTGGCTAGAGAAACAAAAAATATTACGATCATTTTTGGATTTACTTTTATTTTGTACTTCGTTTATAGGCCCAAAAATCGACTCTATTTTTAAGGTTTTTTTAAGAAAAGTCAGTAGTTCGTGAATATTTTCGGTTTTATTTTTATGTAGAAACAAAATAACATTATTTGTCATAAATTTAGAGTTTGCACAATTTGATTATATGAAAATTATAACCAGTATCGGCAAACACTGGTTTTCAACTTTGAGGCTCTTGGGGCAGTATTTGCCAAATGAATATCGGAAAAAGGTATATTGTTAAAGAATGTTACTTTTTACGACTATCATTCTATTGGCCGCCGGTTCCAAAAATCCGAAAAAAAGTTTTTTTTTATAGTTCAATGTATGGACCAAATTTTTTTTCAGGATTTTCTGATACGGGCCACGTATAGGAATAACCTGTCTAAAAAGTAACTTTTTCAACAATATATCTTATTCCGATAATCATTCGGGAAGTACTGCCCCAAGAGCCTCAAAGTTGAAAATTATTTTTTGGAGATACTGCGAACAATTTTCATATAATTAAATCACACAAACCTTAAAATTATGAAAAACAATCTTATTTTGTTTATCTATAAAATTAAAACAGAAAATATCCTTGCTCATCCGAGTTTTCTTAAAAAAACCTTAAAAATAAGGCTGATCTTCGAGCTTCTATATGGGGTCCATAAGGATAAAATATCCAAAAATGGTCATAATATTTTTTGTTTTTCTAGCCGCATAGTATCGATTCGTAAAGATTATTTTATGATTATCCGAAAATAAAAAAAACGATCCACCCTACTATTTTAACCCGAGACAGGAGAAAATCTAAACACTAAAATATTCTAACCTAAATCGATCACTTATCAGTCAAAAATATTCGTCACATAGTTGCATGAGCTATACACACGATCAATAAGTCATGTCATGTCATGACTAATTCTAACATAGGCCCTATCTATATTAGGAATATACGGTAAACGAGTTTTTGTACGATCTTACTCCTTCTTAGGCTGACTCACGATTTTCGTCAGACTGGTTTGAAATGACGGAAAACGAGTAGAAATTCGATTAAGAATGCCGCGAAAAGCGTGTTTGGATTTAATTAAAGGTTGGTTAGCTACACAGACGTGGAAATGAAATAAATTTGAACTGAGTAGTGAGTATCTCAAAAAGTTGTTTTATACTATGCGATGATAAACAAGTATACGGGCCACCTGATGGGAAGCAGCTACCGTAAACCATGAACGGCTGCAGATCCAGGGGTATCAAATGTATATAGCCGATTTTTTAAAACATGAAGATACACTGCGACGGCGAAAGAAGTTGCAGCGTGTTTTCGATCAACGAAATATGCACTTCTTAAGAGGAATCAAACACTATGAATAACATTTTTTTAAGTTGATATAACAGAATTACCAAATGCTATTAATGCCTATTCCCTATCAGAAAAAAACAGGGCATTCGCAGTGCCCGTACCGTTTTGGACGAAGATTACGGACATACTTACACATAAAATATGTTATGTATACATAGACTTCGATTTAACGTCAGTTGCAGAAGTGGCAAAACGAGCAGGGGTTCAATCATTGTAACAGTAGAAGAAGGTTAGGTTACTGTACGGTCAGCTCTAATAATATGTATACGATTTTGATCCTTATGCCTTTGACATACGTTCCGAAATGTATACATATTATTAGACGTGACTGTACATTACGGTAGGTACCTCTAAATAAAGATATCGTCTCTTGATACGTTTTTTTTTTATAAGTGCACTTTCTAGTGACCACCGCATAATATTTTCATGTTGTCGAAGCTGGAACATTATAAATATAGCGCTAGAGCCACGAGCCATTCATGACTAATACAGAGGCCGAGAGATATCTAAAAACAAAATATAAAGCTGCTGTAGCTACTCTATTACTTGCATCCAAAGCATGACTCACAGGAACGGCGTAAACTTTTTTCTGCCAAGTCAAACATAGGCAAATTGCGTTTACGATGTTTTCCGTGTTTCATTCTACTAATTTTATACAAGACTTGATAGCGGTTTCGAAATTTAAGAAATAATAAATGGGGCGAATTTCAGATAGGTTCCATTATGGAAAAAACCGAATAGAGCATGTCGGCCCATACTCAGTGTAGGGTTCCGTAGTGATTTAAAAACTTTTCCACCTATCAAATATGGAAAAGAACTAAGTTAAGGCTCCCTCCCTACAGTTTTATGTAACAAAAAAACCGTTCAATATCGATAAGTAGCTATGATTTCTGGCTTTGGACGTTGACCAGGACGCTTTGAATGAGCTTACTTCGACAATTTTTTATATTTGCTACTGTTTTATTTTTGTTTGTGCTACAGTATTTTCAGTACTCACAGTACAGCTTCTACGAAATCTTTTTTTTCTACATTCTAAATCATGCGATCGTCATGGTCAATGTATGTTTCAATTGTTCCCGCCTAGCTCAAGATATCCTTTACTTATGCACTATATCCTTAATTACCTTACTAGTTTCTGGCGCTGATTTCATTTCAGGTTAGTATGCCTAATACTGAGAATTGAATTGGATTCAATAATTTATTAAGTACCCAAAGAAAATCCATATAAAACGTAATCCACGTAATTCGCCGCATCGAGCATTATTGGGCCCAAGGCAAGGTTATATTAAACCAGAAATATGGACCACTACTGAAGGACATGAAACGCTGGAGCGAGAAATTTGAAAAAAAGCTGGGATATCTTCATTTGGAAGGGATTCAGAAGAGTTTGTACACTTGTACAGTAAATTCTGAAATTGCAGTAGCAAGTGTAGCACGGAAACAGGGTCAAAGTAAGCTAATTTAAGCAATAATCATTTGACAGGTATACAGGTGTAATCATTAGGAAAAATAAAGCAATAATTGTACCTAAGTAACCCTTATACCTAGATAAATGTAGCTACCTATGTGAACTCAAGGTTTAAGGTTTTAAGTTGGTGATATGAGCAAAATTGTGTTCTGAAAGTGTGTGATTAAGGTGATTATGAAATAATACATGTTTTTACGTTTGTATTTTTTTTGGATCCTACCTACTGGCGCACGGCACCTGTAGTGTAGGTACCGTGCGCCATTGATTTGCCATTTAGGGTGGTTGCAGTTTTATTTTAACATTTTATTGAACTGTTTATTAGGAAACTATACATATTTAGAAATACCTTTATTATGCCTACATTCTCGCATTTAAACTAATTCGGTTAAAGCTATAGTTTTTTCTACTCCCGTACTTTTACGTGTCATTTACAGGGTCGTGAACGCACCTTTAAGCCCCTACCTTATAGATGTCAAGATAAGTCTATATTATCTATTCCCTATAAACGCATTCGGGCATACACGCAGTGGGTTTTTTGGATTTTAAGATACCTCGTGTATACAAGACTTAATGAAATACATGGCTGCCAACCTAATTTTAAATGTCATTTCTGATAGATAGTAAACCATAGAGGAGCTTTCTTTTTTAATTTTGACGTCTCCCGCTCGACGTTGAATATTAATAAAATTGTGTTTAACTAAGAATATTCTCAAATTTACAATTTTATTTGAAAACAAGTGTGTGGTCGTAGAAAGAGTATTGTATGCAACATTGATTAACTGAGTCAAAAAATGCTCGTGGCGTCTTTAGTAATAATTTTCGGCTTCGCCGAATTTAAATATGTTAAAATTATTATGATACCTACAGTCAAATACAAGCTTCTGTCGCAAAACACTTAACCCTTTAATGGGTTTCGGCAAAGTATTTGACCAGTCACAGAGGAAACGCAACCAAATCAATTTAGAACACAAGGTCCAGTAGCAATACTATGACATGGCCAGTAAGGTTTGAGTTAGCGTACTCGACGACGTAAAGCTATCCATCACGTTCGAACAGATGTATTGGAGCGAGCGCGATGGGCTACTTCAAGGTGCATTCAGACCAAAGGAGCATTCGCTATTCTATTCTATCCCCCACTCTACGAAATTCATTCGATACACAAATCGTGATTCGCCGAAATTCGTTGATTTCGTAGAGTTGGGGATAGCCCATTGCATTCAGACCAAATAGTGAATGCTCGTTTGGTCTGAATGCACCTTTCGCAAACGTTACTTGCCAACTCATGTTGCGGTTACAGAATAATATAATAAGACTGTAAGACAATTTAATTTACAAACTGTGGACACTAATTTAATTTTACTGTCACAATATGTGGTTATTCATACTGACTTTCGTAAAAAGATAATATATGTGGTCATGCGCAATCCACAGTGAATCACAGCATGATTAATATTAAACTTATTATAGTAAAGCACACTTTCTACTTCACTCTTTTAATTACTTGTCAATGGCTCAATAGCATCTTTGTTGATAAAGATAATATAATTTAAACTGAAGTCAACATGACTCATTCATATTATCACTGACAATTTTCTGTTATCGGTTATGACCAATAGTCTAAGAGGGTTAAAGGGCTCGACTTCATGTCTAATATAAATTATTACTGAACTAAGATGGTTTACTATTTTGTATCAATGGATAAAGAACTGATTCTTATAATTTGGTAGCCTAATGGTAAATAACGGAAACCTTACGGACAGGTTTGTCTATCTATCCATCCGTAAGTCAAAGACACTTTTTTCCTGAACTACCTATAAGAACTAGGGGATAAACAATATTACTTTTTTTTCTTCAAACCCATGTGGGGATAGGTCTGAGTAAAATGATATTGATGTTTCTAATATTTTTTTTCTAAACTGAATATTTTGCGTGAGCGTCGCTTCCAAACTGGCATAATATCCCGTCCCGACCCACCAGGAACTTCTAAAATATAAAAATGAATAAAAGAAAAAAAATTATGTTCGTTCCAATGAAAACTTCCACCAAAAATTGGTTTGAAATAGTTTGAGGTAGGTAGTTATTAGTTTTAGAATACTAAAATCATAAATCGTTGTGCGGTGGTATGGATGGAACCCTCAACGCGAGAATTCGAATCACACTTGGCTGTTTTTTTCATAAAGTAAGTATAAGTTATATTCCCCATATTTATTTTGGCGATGTTACAAACATGTACATGTAACATATCTATGAATGGGATAAACAAAAGCCTGAACACTGATCACTGGTCCCTTGTACCAAAATGTATGCAATCAAACTTTATGTAGAAACAAAATGGCTGTGATTTTTTTGGCTGTCTTAGAGATAGAATGCAATTTGGTCCAAAGTTTCCAAGCATTCAAGCCAGCAATTTAAGCCATGTCACAATATCCAAGTAAGAATGAATTGATGCTGATGATTTTATGTTCTCATTATTAATTTATGAAGACTTTCAACTAATTTGTCAAAACTCGTGAATATTATTGAACCACAAACAAATTAATTCAATACAATCCTAGTTTCTTCAAGTAGACTTAGGTTTAAGATAATGTAAAATTTTGTTTGTAACATAACAGATTGTTTCACTGATTTGTATGGGTTTTTCAAAACCCATGATGATGAAAGATGATTTAAAAAGCTGAATATATGTATATACAAAATCCTGCTTAGATTATGGTTATGGCTCATTGAATTATTACTACATATTAGGTTTGGTAATTCCAAAAAAGTATTAGACTATTACTAAGGCTCTCTCTGTAAACCGTGATAGTGAGATATTTGTTCATAGGCACTGTTTTTCTGTTGCCGTTATAACAACAAACACTATATAGTAGAATAAAATAGATATTTAAGGGGGCTCCCACGTTATGGGTAAATTGCAAACAAAATGTACATAGTTAAGGCCTTAATCAAAACAAAAATCACGAGTCAATTGTGTTACAAAAGTTAGTCATATAAACTATGTGGTACACTCTGTATATAAACCTTCAGCAGTAGTAAAAGTCTTGGCTGAGACCTTGGAGGACTTAAGTACTATGCTCGTTGACCTCAGTAAAGCCTCCGAGCGAGTTGGTCTTAGGATGAACATGGATAAGACGAAAATCATGTCGAATTCCCATGTAGCACCAACTCCCGTAATAATCGGAGACTTTACACTCGAAGTTGTAGACGAATACATATACCTAGGGCAAACTATTCAGTTAGGTAGGTCCAACTTCGAGAAAGAGGTCAATCGTCGAATCCGACTCGGTTGGGCAGCGTTCGGGAAGCTACGACACATATTTTCGTCCAATATTCCGCAGTGTTTGAAGACGAAAGTCTTTAATCAGTGTGTGTTGCCAGTGATGACATACGGTACTGAAACGTGGCCGCTTACAATGGGTCTCATAAGAAGGCTCAAAGTCACCCAAAGGGCAATGGAGAGGGCTATGCTAGGAGTCTCTCTGCGTGATCGGATTAAAAATGAGACCATCCGCAGCAGAACCAAAGTAACCGAAATAGCTCTCCGAATCGCTAAACTGAAGTGGCAGTGGGCGGGGCACATTGCGCGTAGAACCGATGGCCGTTGGGGCGGGAAGGTTCTTGAGTGGCGGCCACGTACCGGAAGGCGTAGCGTGGGTAGGCCCCCCACAAGGTGGACCGATGACCTGGTGAAGGTCGCAGGAGTCCGCTGGATGCGGGTGGCGCAGGACCGGTCATTGTGGCAATCTTTGGGGGAGGCCTATGTTCAGCAGTGGACGTCTTTCGGCTGATATGATGATGATGATGATGATGATGAGTAGTAAAAGGGGTCAAAAATTTAAAACAGATTTGTAGGTAGGATAGTTTTACTAGAAACTAACACATATGACATTAAATCTCGACCTGAGAGGCATGAGGTCGGTTCTGTGGGTATGAGATATATCTAAATTCGACCTTGTCTTAAAAGCATAAAGTTACACTTACAAGTCAGAGAAATTGCTAAATCCGACCTTATGCCTTTCATGTCGAGAAATTTTGTTTTCATTAAAGGCCACATGTTAAAAACAATGTAAAATTTTTTTGCAATAGATCCTTATAGGATTTTTGTAATTACTTGATAATGGTACAGACCCCATCTTGAGTGAAAAGTTTATATATTTTTTTGTTTCAATTCAAACTGGCCTATGATTGATGCTATTTTCACGGAATAAATTTGAGCACATGTGATACATGGATATTTTGACTGATCTGTCTTGTAGCACAACAAGAAAATAGTAGTTTATCATAATGTTAATATTTAATTTACCCAGTAAACAATCACTGACTACTGACTAAATAATATTTATGTACTTACTTGACGGACAAAGAGAAGTCTCCAGGGCTTGATTCACTGATCCTTATAAGAAATCCTCCTTCGGGCTTATTTGCTAATAATCTCTCAGCATCTGCTCTTGTGATTCTTCCATAATACCAACTGGAATAAAATGAACTGATGTAGTAAGAATAGTTCACCATAGGGAGCAAATATTTTTGTGATTTGATCAAGATTTAAACCCAGGACTAGGTGCCAACTAAGCAACTGAAATTTCAAGAACATGTGGACAACTTGCTTAGAATAAATTTAACTCATAGCTGTAGAATTTTGAATCTTTCTTTTACTAATAATAATTGATATATGTAAATGAGGAAAAACTTCAATTATCTAAGTACCTATGAAGATATTGATTACAAGAGCATTGTACACCAGTAAAATAACAAGGTTTTGTTAAATGGGCTAAGCTCAAATACCACTGCAAGTAAAATAGAACTAGTCAAGATAATTTTATGACCCTACATGTGTTACTCATATTGTGTGGTGTTCATTGATAAAATAATAAACTGCTTAAAGTTTACCATATCTATTGATATAAATGTAATATGTTAAATTACCTATTCTTATTATCCTTGCAAATACAAAGCTAAGAATATTACGTAGCAAATGTTTCTAGAAACTGAAGCAAGCATACACAGTTGGTTGGGAAATTGTATGGGAATTTTTAAACAATACAAAAAGTGAAAATCAAGTAGGCATGTAAGTGTTAAAGCTTGAATTATTCACGAACCTGTGGTTTTTCATTTGAATATAGTTGCTAGGTATTAGTCCTTCTCTGCCGTCTAATTCTGCCCTGTACCAATTCATGTCTTCCTCCATATTTAGTATCTGAAAGAACCAAGTACTAGATAGAATCTGCGTTGGTACTTTACATAACAACTTAGAAACTAGGTTATGGTGTACAAAACTTACTTTGAGGACTTGGTTTTTCCTAAAACTCAGTTCATCATCAGCGGTAGCAGTGAAATCGTGTTTTGCTATAGCCTCCATGATCAAATTAGGCACTTCACTGAAATGTCACCGATTACCAAAATAACTCGCAAAGTATACGATATATTCACAGTATTTGGGGGTCAAGGCAATAGAGTAATCATAATGTATAAATTATCTTATAATGTGATTTTAAATAATTTGTTACTGTACAAATACTTGGAATAAATTATTTATTCTTTCGTTCGATCTTCACCCACAGCCACACATCAAATACTAATGTTACCACAGTAAAAAAGTAGTATTTTTAAGTACGCCTAGCACTGTACATCAATCATACTCAGTCCAACAATCTCTGTCAGTGAAAAAGGGAGTTTCTACTGGCATCTAACTCTATAAGGTCGTTGCCGTCGTTGGCATCAACCAAATATCAGTTGGGTCAACTGCATTCTAGACCATCCGCCAGTAGAATCCGAAAAAAATCAAAACAGATAATAGGGCTGACTTTCAAAGAATTTGACGTCTATGACACATAATATTATTGTGAAACTTTCAGTTAATATTAACGAAATACACATAAAACATGTTTACCATGTTCACACTTACGCACAATGTACGATTATACGGATTACAAGGTGATAAAATGTAGTCTATAATATAATTTATATTTGTCTAGGGCTTTACCATACTCAATATAATATGCATATAGCGATTTCTTCCTAATATTCCTACTGTCTACTGTTACTGCCAAGCCCAAAGTTGGTTTGACAGACTATACATACTAAATCAAATTTTCCGGGACATGAAAGCTAAAACTTAAAGTATAAGCACTAACCTACTAACTAAGCTTACATTTTCTTAAATAATCAACATACGGCAATGAAATAACTATCAATCAAATTTGTTTATTCGGAATCTCTGACACTTAGATACGTCCAATAAGGACCGTAACTAGTCATATACACAAGCTGTCAAATTTGACAGTTCTTTTAAGTCCATTTCGCTCCCAGTGGCATTACACGCGTAAGAAATATTTTGTAAATCTTTATTTATTTAAGGAATCTTTACTTTAAGTTATTAAAATGTGTGTAACATTATGAGCTCTTTAATATTGCATGCTAGTTCTAGTGTGATTTTGACATATGGTTTTAAAAAGTGTCTTTGTTTTGAATTGTGAAATCTTCTTTCCACAGGTTTAGTCGTAACTCTAATAAACGCAACGATGTCGGGAGGATTAGATATATTGGCCCTCAACGAGGAGGATGTCACCAAAATGTTGGCTGCCACCACCCACCTTGGGGCAGATAATGTACACTTCCAGGTAAGCCGGAACATAACCTAAATTTGAACATTTATTGCGGTTTTTCATGATGATATAAGAATCCGTTCCATATCTTGTCTGATGCATACTGACGATCTATTCTCCCAACTGAAGATACTATATTATTAAGTTAGAGTTATAAGAACTTGTACCGGTAATTAATTGAGTGATGGTTGTAGATGGAAACATACGTGTACAAGCGCCGTGCTGATGGTACCCACGTGATCAACTTGCGTCGCACCTGGGAGAAGCTGGTGCTCGCCGCTCGCGCTGTCGTCGCCATCGAGAACCCTGCGGACGTGTTCGTCATCTCTTCCCGTCCCTTCGGTCAACGCGCTGTGCTGAAGTTCGCCGCACACACTGGCGCCACTCCTATTGCTGGACGTTTCACCCCTGGTGCTTTCACCAATCAGGTAATTATAACATTCATAATATTGTATTTAGTACACATGAAGCTGAAGGTGAGTGTGCTGTAGTATATGAAGTAAGAACTAGATTTTGACTAATGCTGTATAGTTCGTGAAATATAAATTGGTAACTTTCTACCTACATTACAGTAACAATAAACATTCAATTTATATTTCTCGAATCTTACCACTTTAAATTGATATTTTGATCTAGGAGTAGGTTGATTTTTCCTAAAAGTAATATTAGCTAACTCTTCTAAATGATGATAACATAACTAAGGAACCACTGACTGCTTCCAGCAGGTTGATTAAACTTTATCTGATATTAAAAAAATATTGTACGCTTGATTCAATTGTCTCTACATTTTTTAACAAATAATTGTGTTTAACAGATCCAAGCTGCATTCCGTGAGCCTCGTCTCCTGATTGTGCTGGACCCAGCTCAGGACCACCAGCCTATCACTGAGGCTTCTTATGTCAACATTCCAGTCATTGCTTTCTGCAACACTGACTCTCCACTTCGATTTGTTGACATTGCTATCCCATGCAACACTAAGGTATGATATTTACTATATTATTAAATATTTATATTTAGAGACATACCATCAATTCTTTTGTTTATCATTTTCAAGCAATAAAACTATGGAAATTATGTCTTTAAAGAACAATACAAATAATAATATAAATTGGTCTAATATTACAAAACAGGTCCCAAGATACAGGCTCAGCCTAGTTTGGAGCTCACTGCATAGTGCTTGAATATTGTAAACATGTGCTTACTTTTAAATAAATTATTTGTATTTGTATATCTGACGAAGAGGGAGGGAATAGATTAATTGAGATTAACTTATCTAATGCCTTTTTATCTACACTACTAAAGTAACTTTTTTATTGGTAAATTTTAAATTGTTTTCACTGTTTACTTGAAATACTAAGTTTTTGTATCTACTTTCTTGTTCAAGCAGGTAAGTCATTTAATAATCATTTTATTTTTGTAATTACAGTCATCCCACTCCATTGGTCTGATGTGGTGGCTGCTAGCCCGTGAAGTGCTCCGTCTCCGTGGTGTGCTCGCCCGTGACCAGCGCTGGGATGTCGTAGTGGATCTCTTCTTCTACAGGGACCCTGAAGAAACCGATAAGGAAGAGCAACAGGCTAAGGAACAGGTTAGCATTTACACTACTTGTAACCTTTTTTCTTCATCACAATTTCAACAGTTTTTGACACTGGTCCCACCAAAAAGCAACTTAGATGTTCATGTTCATGTTGCCGTGTCTTTTTCTTTACATGGAGTGATTATATTTTGTTAATTTTTTTAGCCAAGCCATCAACTGCTAACTCTTTTGTTGGGACCAGAGCCTTGGATTTGACAGAGATTAATTAGTAAATATTCTTACCAGTTATTTAAAAACACAAATAATCACCACCCCAGAATAAAATATAATCGTTGGTTGACAACCAAAACTCACTAAGTAACAAATACCTACTTGAAATAGAGATCGTATCTCAGTTCTGATTCAATACTGACATAAGAGGTTGCTAAGAGTAGTGACAGTTTTTATAGTGAGTTTTGGTTGTCAGCCGACAATATCTGTCAGATAAATGTCAGCTGTCCTTTTCTTTTATAAATATTTACCTTAGGAAAAGGATAGTGATAATTTTATCCGATGGTTGTTTTTATCCAGGGATCATGAAACAGGCAATAAGTTTGACTACAATATGCTAATAATAACTTTATTCATAGGCTGTCGTGGCTGCCAAGCCCGAGGTGCCAGCGCCCGCACACGAGGACTGGGCGGAGACTGTGGAGCCGGTGGCGTCGTGGGCCGACGATAGCGCGCCCGCCGCAGCCGCCGCCGCCGCGCCCGCCTTCGGCGCTGCGCCCGCGCAGGAAGACTGGGCCGCTCAGGTTAGTATTAATGCGTTTTGTAATTGAAAATCCTTATCCAACTGTACCAAGCACGAACAAGAAAAATTCAGAACTGGTTTTGACAACCAATTTTGTAGCTATAATTTTGATCATAGCCAATGAGGGACTAGTGCATTTTAAATTATAATTTTGTACAGATGAGTTACTGGTCATAAATACTTCAGGACAATACAATTAACTTCATCACTAACATTCGTGCCGCTTTGATGTCATCTGCGTTCATGATACGGTTTCCTTTATTGGCTGGTGGCTGTAAAAAGTTAAACTTTTCAATACCTTGTCGAAAACAAAGCTTGCCACTCGGAAATCTTGGAATTTGATTGAACTTCACACTTGCGTGTGAGTAATAGTACATTATTGCAGAGGCCGGGAAAGCGAATTTCGTGGATGAGTATTTTTTGTCGGACGAAGCGAAGCTGAGGCCGACAATTACATACGAATCCACGAAATTCTATTTCCGTCCGAGGCACATATAGGACTTTTCTCCAAACATGCAAGGAAATAAAAGAAATTTATTACAATCGATTAAGTAATTCTTCTTGCAAATTGAATAACAATGAGGGTTTTCGATAATTTTTCTACCACCAGGGCGGCGCTTCGTACGCACCTGGTCTCGACAGCTGTCAGATTCATACTATTCATAGGCACCTGGGCCTAAAATATTGAAATTCTATTTTATTTGGAAGAGAATTGATTTTGTAATGGATTACGACTAATACATGGTCGTCGAACTGAAGATTGAACTCTAAAACAGGCGCTCAAAGTCACTGGTATTAAAAATAATTACTATAACTTTGTTAGTTTCATGAGAATTGACTTGGAACTATTTTATTTATTTATTTTAGGTAACAATATGCCTAAAGTAATGGTTTTCAGAATAAATAAACCTAATAAATATGTTGAAAATTAAATGCGCGTTTTTATTTTGACAGTTCGTTAAAGGGTCGGCTCAGTGCTGCCATCTCACCTCCCCATAGCGGCAGAAAAAGTATCAAAAACCCTCATTGAAAAGAAAAAATCTCTTATGATTCCCGCCTAAACTTTTTTTTAATGCATGGTCGTTCATAAAAAATAGTAACGATATCTATGGTTTCATTAAACCGTACCTACACGACCTGACACACCGCGGCGTTTGTAACTCATGATAGAACGAGACGGCCATAGATTTGATCGCCGTCTCTCGCTCTATCCAGACCAGGCGTTTGGTCGTGGCTTTAGAATTTGGCTGTATGCATTTTTTTCAAAGTCCAAAAGTAGTTTTTAAGAAGTAAAAAACAATACATTAATGGATTTTAGTACAATTTCGCGGCCGCAAAAACTACAATAATGAAAATCTTTTTTTTTAATTTGAGCTGGTACATAAGAAGGTACTTCGCGTTTCGTTTTTGCTACATTAATGCGAACATTTCCGAGCATATTGGAGAAAACTATATTGCTCTATAGAATTGTCCCCCTTATGCATACGTTTCCTAACTTAACAAGCTTAGCGGCTATTAAACGTCTCTTTCGATCTTATTGACATATTGATAAGAGTGAAAGGAACAAGCAATACTTAGCGGCTTGCTAAGTTAGCAGATGTTTATGAATAAGGGGAACAGTCTAGCATGGAACCTGGGGTGCGGATATATTATAAGTCTTTGGCGTGGAAAAGATTAAGACTGTTTTGTTTTGTCTTTACGCCGTATTTTGTTGTGACCGGACATAACGATTCGCCTTTTACTTAACGGTGAAAATGAATCTGGTTGTTTATTAATATGTTATACATAATAAATAAATACATAATGTTCGTGTCCAGGTACAAGACGAGTGGGCCGCGCCCGCCGGGGCTCCGGCGCCGGCCGCGCCCGCGCCCGCCGCGCCGTCGTGGGGCGGCTCCGGCCAAGACTGGACCGCGTCCTAAACGGTTCATTGGCTAAACAAATAAACTAAAACAACATTATTTCATGTCTTTTATTTTTCTTACTTGGGCCAGCATTGCTCCCGTTTCTTACTTATTGTTCAGTACAAATACTAATTACGTAAGTCGCGGCAAGCGATTTTTGTACTGAACTTACATAAAAACTTAGATTCCACTAATCCAACCCTTATTCCTTATCTAACAATTCATTACATGCTTATGGTGTGCTCGCACATTGGATGTTATTTCTGTAAAATTCTGTTAGGTATATAACGTTATAAAATAGCGTAATATTTATGAAATACTACAATACCAATGAAAGTTAATATGTAATATTTTGTAACGCTAATGTGGGAGGACATTTTTACTTCTAGGGACACCCAATTAGCATACCCAAAAGTTAACTTCGATGTCAGATTTGTAACTACAATTAAGCATTAAATATTTATAAAAATATTTTTTTATCATTTTATCCAGAAAGAAGAAAGAATACGCGTAAGTATATGTAATATAAAAACACGAATAAAGTGGATTTACGTAAATATTTCTTGCTTAATTGTCGTTACAAAGCTGACATCGAAGTTAACGTTTTTGTGGGTAATTGGGTGTCTCTAGAAGTGAAAATGCCCGGGAGCATCATTCTGAAATTAAGTCTTACTCAAAATACTTCCTTAAATATTTGACACGTCTTACTAATTTATGTACAGAGGAAATAAGCATACTTACCTACCTATTTTATTCTGTTGTGAAACGTTTAAACTTTCACATAGCAGTCAAATAAAACTATCAAAAAGTAATAAATATCCGTTATTTACAGCAATCAGTTATAAATATAGGCAAAACCAATAAAATTCTAATGTGACCAGGGGTGCAGTTATGGTGCTGCCACATTCGGTATATCAGATATACACAAGTTAATAACAACTTAAAACATGCTGGGATGAAGACAATAATATTCAATACTAAAATTTCAAAGTGAGATTTTTGTAACGAATGTCTAAAGGAGGGTGGGCAAATTGGCCTATTAACCAATAACGACAAACGGTATGCCTCTGGATAGCTTATGTTAAGCTAAGTAACTTTTATTACGGCAGGAACTTCCAAATATGTGTGTGAAAAAACTTAATAGCACTTAAAAACTGGGAGTTACAGAGTATTTAAGTATCACAAGTGTTCGTGATTAACAGTTAGTGACCGTCATTATTACTCGTTCCTAATAAGTCTTAAATTACAAAAGTGTTTAATTTCCGCAAATATGTCGTAGTTTCGTAAGATACTCTGTTTATGTACTTATACAGGGTGTTTTTTTTTCGACCGTTCAAATTCTACGTAGTGAATGTGTAGGTCATACTCACCAACTTTTACTATGGGGACAAAGTCGAAATCGCGAAAAAAAATCAGCTGTTTCATACAAATTGGCGGCATTACGCCGGCCGAAATGTTTGAAACAGCTGATTTTTTTTTCGCGATTTCGACTTTGTCCCCATAGTAAAAGTTGGTCAGTATGACCTACTCATTCACTACGTAGAATTTGAACGGTCGAAAAAAAAACACCCTGTATGAAAATACATTTAGGGATCATTGTATATTGTCCTTAAAATATTCAAAGGTGAATATTACGAAATAAATGTCTCATCGGTTGATTGTTTTAGCTATAACTTTTTCCTCACAGCTGTTAGACCATCTCTGCCTAAACAAAAATTGTAGAGTACAAAACAACCTTTCCAAAAATATAGTTTGTTGTTATTGGTTATTAGGCCAGGGTCCATACAATTTTGCCCATCCTCCTTTGACAGTAGGCTTAAGATCGTCCATATCTTTGAGTATTTAGACTAAATACTTAGTCAAAGGGTCCATGTTCATAATTTGTCGTCGTTGCTGACACGGTCTGACAAGTATGCAAGTGAGAAAGTGACGCAATAGCACGATATAACGTAAATGGGCCATCATAAACCATCGGGTAGCGAGATTAACTATTAAACAATCGCGAAAATTATTAAGTTAATTGTAGAAAATTTGTGAAGGCGCGCTCATTTTAATTAAGTTATATTTCTAGTTTCTATACAAATGGATCCTATAAACACAGGTGTAATTCGGATTGCCTTGATTGGTCAATATCCTAATAATCATATTCTTCACGGGTGTAAGACTGTCAATTTTAAAGAACTGCTTAGCTGGTCCTTGGTTTGAGTATTTTGCATCTAACGACTTTATCCATGTTCCATTTTCCAAAATTCCCTGAAAAGAGGATAAAAAACTCATATAAAATGCCTAGTAGCATATCCGGCGAAAGGCTTAATAAAGATGTAAGTTGTTACCTTACACCTTTAAGGTTTTACGTATGTATGTACTTCAATTAAATAGAAGTTGCGTAGTATACAGGGTGGAAAAAGATTTTGGGTCAGTGAGGGCAGCTCCCCGTAGCTATGCGAAAATGACGTTAGGATACCTTCCCTCGATTTTAAATTAATGAAAAATGGCGTTTACAGATTTTGGAAAAAACATACAGGGTGCAAGAGAATGATCATTTTTGATAAACTTTTTTTTATGCCAATCGATTTTGTTTCTGTTCAGGATCGCTTGTATGGACCAAAAAAAAATTTCAGCTAGAAAAGCCGCAAATCGAGAATTAAAATTCTCATAAAATTGTATGAAAAAATAAAAAAAATATTATTCACTTTAATTTTTTTCATTAATTTAAAATCGAGTTAAGGTCTCCTAACACCATTTTCGCGTAGCTACACGAGATCTGGTAGCTGCCCTCACTGACTCAAAATCTTTTTCCACCCTGTATAGCTCTAGGACTTACGTGAAGACGTACAGACAGATGTACCAAATTCTGGTCTTATTGCGGGACTTGCTTTGCTCTACATCGCTGGACGCACTGCTTTATTGTTTCCACCAATTTTACCGCAACGGCTAGCAATAGTAGATACCTACTTACTACGATTTCATTCAAATGGTAAGTACCTACCTGCATGATTTAGTAATCGCAATTATACAGTGTTTTTGCCTGTACAAACTGAATAAAGAGCAAATTGAACTTACAAAAAGAATGAAGTTCTTCGGAGCACTTCTAGCAGTGTCTGGCCGAACGTGCTCAATGCTCATACTTCGTATTTCTGTTTGTTTCTTTAGTTGTACGATAATTTCTCCTTGTGAACCACTGAAAAAAAATCATGTAAATCTTGATATTAAAACTAATTCTGGATACCTACCTATACTTCGTTTTATTTAAGATTAGAATTATCTGTCAACCTGGTGAACAAAGAAGCAGTGGTCGTAAACCTTCCTTCTTCGATTTAGGCCGATACCACTGAATTTCTCGGAACTTATATCATTTGATATTTACCGATAGCTGAACGCATAGTTTTCACATTTATTATTAATTTGTGGGCAAAACTGTATTTAAAAAGTTTTAATTGTTTTATATGCAAGATGGCGGCAATTTAGAAAAAAGTTAAATATTGAAAGTTTTTCGTTTAGTGTTTTGGCAGTTTTTAACTAAGTATTTTTTTTTTAATTTGTAACTCATATCGTACCTATTTTACATTTACTGAATTTAATGAAGTTTACAGTCTAAAATTTAACAATATTTGCATATTTAATCTAGCTTACATTATGCACTCCCAATACTTTTAAAAGTCATGCATTTAAGGATTAAAACTATCGGTTTAAAAGCGGACACGGTGTCATAAAGACTGAGCAGATAACAATACTACCCATCGGCAACGTCGTTTAGTATTTTTCGCCATTATAGGCGGCTTTAATCTGGGACGCTCTAATGTAGTTTGAATTTGGTAACAAATTAGAAAATAAAACTGAGATGACATAC